>QANX01006477.1:0-73920 GCA_003254975.1 Ochetophila trinervis
AAATTTGTTGGTTAAATTTAATGTTTAAAGTGATTTGTTTTCAATGTAAAAATGTATATATATATAAATATTTGGTTGGGATATTTATACAAAATTTTATATAAAAATTACATGTATTTTATTGTATTTTTATTTCATATTTATCATGGGACAATGAAGTTTTAAATTTGTAAATTATATGGATTTGAGAAAGGGGCAACAAGTATATGGCTTCGACCGATCGAATAATTTATAGGTTCCGATAAAGCTTTGGCTTCAGGGCTCGAACAAAGCAATGTTTCTTTGTGAAGATCAATTTTCACAACTGTTTTGGCCGTTTCGTATGCCTCTATTTCAGTGAAGTTCATCAGAATCACCGCCAACCACCTCAAGAAGGACTGGCAAAAGAAACCGAAGACGAAGAAGAAGAAAGATCATCACGGAATCATCGCTGACCACCTCTGTTTCATATGCCTTTTTTTTTCTCGACACCCAAATATAAATACGAGGATTTGTAAATTATATGGATTTGAGAAAGGTGCAAAAATTATATGGCTTCGGCCAATCCTAATTTTAGATTCCGATAAAGCTATGGCTTTCGGGCACGAACAAAGCAAGGTTACTCTGTGAAGATCAATTTCGCAGATGTTTTGGTCGTTTCGTATGCCTCTGTTTTAGTGAGGTTCACCGGAATCACCGCCAACCACCTCGAGAAGGACCGACAGGAAGAAACCAAAGACAAAGAAGAAGAAGAACGACCATCACGGAATCACCGCCGACCACCTCTGTTTCATAGGCCTTTGTTTCTCGGCGCCCACAACAACCAAAGACGAAGAAGAAAAATCAGAATTTTTCTAATTTTGTTTTTTGATATTTGATTTTGAGTTTTTGAAGATAGAGGTATTTTTAGAAAGATACGATAATTGAATAGTAAATATGATCAAAATAATAAGTTTAAAAACAGTGAATATATGTCTTTACTGGCCTTTAGTGAAGGAGAAAAACTTCGATATAATAGGCGTATGCATCATTTCTCTCCCATTCATATATGAGAACCATATGGTAAATTCCATCAAAACATCTTTCTCAGCGAAGGCTTATTCTTAGGGGAAAAAAAACAAAAATAAAAAAAAAACTAAAAAGTCTTTTCAGGCTAATAGGTGGTGCCAACAGGCAACAACTCAACACTTGCCCATTATTCAAAATACTAAAAACCACCCGGTTCACTGTATACATGACTCAGCTTCTTAACAAAAGAAGCAGCTGGACTCAGATTCCTCCTCCAACAAAACCAATCGAAACGCCAAAATCATGAAAAAGCTTTGATGATGAGGTATGCACGGGAGAAGCCAAGCACAGCCGTTTTTTCTTTCTCACCCCACCTGCTCATTACCTCACCGCCCACTGTTAGATTTTAGTTTGGCCATTTTTTTATTTTTATGAATATTTTGGCCAATGTTATTTACAATCATTTTGTCTCTTCATCTGCCCACCAGAACTAAAATCCTTCTCAGATAAAGTACAATGAAAAAAACCCATTANGAAACAACATTTGATAAAAGACAAAAAATATATCCAAAATCAACCAACCTCCTAGAATTTTTATCGTTTTCACAACCCATAAAAAACTTACTTCGTTGAAACTCATAGAAACCCAATTCATAGATTCTATTACATGCACTAATGCAAAATAATTTCATAGGAGTTTAACACTTAAAATTTAGGGTTCTCATATTCTCTATTTTGCTTCTTCATGCCTCGCAAATTTTAGATCAAGACTTGCTAATTTTTAACCAAGCTTTGCAAATTTCTTATTCTTCATGGACCAGTAAAATAGCCTCCCTCCCTTAATAGATAAAGCTGAACCCTAATTTGATATCAAATTGAGCCTAATCATGTATGCCAAATCCCTATCTCTTTTTTCCTTTCTCAAATGAATAGAGGTCTAGTTTCAATTGATAATTGCAATTGTCGATCCCTAAGACAAACCGAACCTTGTTTAAGTGAAGTGGAGGGAAAAAATATAACTTTGCCCCTATTTAAGGCTCACGTGCTTTCGTTTAATTATTTTGACAAAAAAACTAACAGTGCAAGGTTTTGGAGTGTTTGCGGAGTGAAATATCAAAATAATTGTTTGGAGAGCAATGTAAAAGAATTGATATAATTTGGGGTGCAATAGTGTCGATATCCCTAGTTAATATAATTATTAAGTTTTACTAGAGTAAAAGCCACGTCGGCTTTGCTTTTCAGAGTATGGTTTTTTTTTTTGCTGAAAGAAAATGATTTATCCGGAGTGGAGTCATAGGCTGATAAGGTATTTAGGGAATGGACCGACCCATGCGCTTTTTTAATCTGATAGGAGTCCACGATGGGAGCTCGTGTCGATAAAATCTCATTCTCCCTCGTGCGGTAGCATCGAAGATGAGCACTTGAGTTCAAATAGGGCTACTGTTAGCCCCTTAGCCCCATGGCTCGGCCAAGGCATGGTTGTCTTGCACCATGCCAAGGCAGCAACGGGTTGTGCCTGTGGTGGGTGCAGCTTGGTGGTAAGCAAGGCGAGTGGCTGCATTGGTGGGATGCAGCAAGGCTTGGCATGGGCGGCTGGCTTAGCGTGCCAAGGTGATGTGCAACATGGTTGGTGGTGGCAGCCATGGTACAGCCATGTGCTGCGAGGCAGGCAGCAACATGGGCGAGCAATGCTGTGAGTAGGCAGCATGTTGAGCGGACACATGGGCAGGCGTGTGTGTGCGTGCAGGCAGGAGCTGTGTGTGAGGCGTGGGCGAGGATGTGGCTCGACATTGGTGCTGTGCGTAGGCCAGGCAGGGTGCTGGGAGTGCAGCGAGGCAGTGCATGTGTGTGCGTGCAAGGCATGCATGTGTGCAGCGAGGCAGTGCGGGTGTGTGCGAGCAAGGCATGCATGCGTGTAGTGGGCTGCGTTGAGTAGGCGCAGCAGGGCATGTGCGTGTGGGTAGGCACGCATATGTGCAGCAGATGTGCAGTGGCGTGTGCGTGTGTGTGGGTAGGCACGCAGGCACACAGTGGGCTACGTTGTGGAGTCAGTGGCATGGCCGAGGGCAGTGTGCAGTGTGGGCAAGGCAGCATGCAGAGCTGTGCAGCGAGTAGGCAGCACAAGACATGCAGCATGAAGGCAGCCAGGCACATAGGCATGCAGACAGGCAGCATGTGAGCAAGTGGGTTGCGTGGGCAGACAGCGTGCAGCAGGTAGCATGCTGGCATGCAAGCAGGTAGGAGGCCAAACAGCATGCAGGGCAAGTGTGCAGCAGGCAGGCAGCACACAAGCAGCACGCAGGCACTTAGGTGAGCAGGCATGCAGGCAGCAACGCACATGAGCGGGGCATGTGCGGGACATGTGCGAGACATGTGCGAGGCATGTTGGTGCTGGGACTTGTTGGCTGCAATCCAAGGACAGGTGGCAGGCGGTTACAAGTAGTGGACTAGCCTTCGTACATTCTAGGAAGAGTGGGCTGGCGGTTACAAGAGGTGGACAGGCAGTTACTTGTCTTCCTACATTCTAGGCAGGCGGTTACATAACCCAAGAGTTGGGGGTTGTTCAATGCAAGGCCATGTGGCCTAGGCTGGTTGGTGCCAGCAAACCCAAGGCAGTAAGGGTGTTTACTGTCCGGTTTATATATATAGTTGAGGGCTTGAGACACCAACCAGCAAGAGTTGGGTGTGGTGATCCTTGCACGATTTTGTAGGCTGTATATTCCTTGTTCATGAGAGTTAATGAAAAGGTTGGGCTTGCCCGTATATGGTGTGTTGCTTACGATTTCCATTGACATATGCATGTTGTGAACATTTGTATGTGTGACCCGATTCTTGTGTGCTTGCTGTGAGGAGAAAACAGTGGGCGTTTGTGAGTGATTGAGAGCGTTTGGCAACCTGCGAGAGTGGGCAGGTTGGGTGTTGGACAAGCTGGGTGGTTCTAGTACTAAAGAACCTCAGATTGTGTTGTAGGCTGACTAAGGTTGAGACCTTAGGCCGCATAGGGAGCGAAAAATTACTGTCGGGATTTTGCCCCTGTGACACTACCCCAGTAGAGGAAAGGTTGTTGTAAAATTTGAGAGACCCTGTCTCATACAAGGCAGGGTTGTTGTAGTATATGAGGAGGACCCCTCTCTAGTTGGGGTGGAGTTATTGTAAAACAACAGAGTACCCTGCCCCAGTTGAGACGGGGTCTTTTGTGTGCTACTGAAATGACCCCGCTCTTTGGTCCATTGGCCTCTACCATGGGACGGGGTTAGTTGTTTTCAACCATCACATTGTTTTTTCTATGTTTTTCTTCGTTATCTTCAGTTTTTTTTTTTTCATTTTAATAAACTTCAAAATGCACATATATAATGCCTAAACTAATATATATACAACTTTAGCAAAAATGCACACTGTCTTAGTTTATCTTGAAGTTACAATTGGTGTTTTTAGTACCTCTAAATATTTTGAGAATGGAATCCTAAATGATCTATTTAGCCATCAACTTTAATCGGATGGTGTTTGAGAGTACCGAATACAAATAAAATCAAGATGGAAATTACAATACACAATTGAATTTTTGAAAAATAATAATTATTGGTTAAGAAGAGCAAAAGAGAGCGTTGGTAAAAATGAAATAAATAAATAAAATGTAGGTAGGGACATTAAAATGGAGAGAGGAATATTTCGTTTTTGTTTGGATGTGTTGCTAAATTGGTGAGCATAGATCATTATTTTTCAAAGAATTGACATATTTCAATAACATTGCTGCCATATCTACATCCATACAAAAAACCCATGATTAATTATAGTGTAGGATTTCATGTCTAGGTGAAAATTGTTATATCTTTGATGAAGAAAAACTAAAATATATTATTTCTGAAAATTATTGGCATAGATTACTCTCTCATGCTAAATAAATGAACAAAAATAAAATTCAGACCTGTATGATTTCATAATAGGCCAATACATTACCTGCCTGAACAAAAAAGCAAAATAATTATTGGCCCTTTGTTAACAAATAAAGGAACTTTTGGAATTTCTGCCCATAAAAAGAACAATAGGAAAAAAAAGATAAAAAAAATAAGAAATTTTTTTTTAAAAAAAAAAAAGCACTTTTGAGAAGAATATTTGAGGACCCTCTTACTAATTTACCAAAGCATAATGTGAAAGTGTTTAATATATTCTCTCTCCACTCCCTCAAAAAAAAAGTTCATGGTAATTTAAAACGGATTAAGTAATTAATGCTCATTTTCTCTACCATAACTGTGAATTTTTGTACAACTTTTAGAATTTATGCCCATAAAAGAACATTAGGAAAAAATATTAAAATGAAAAACGTTTTTAAAAAAGTGAAAGCACTTTTGAAAAGAATATTTGAGGAGCCTCGTTTTAATTTACCAAAACATAATTTCAAATTGTTTAATACATATTTTCTCTCCACTCCCCTCAAAAAAAAAAGTTCATGGTAATTTAAAACGGATTTAATAATTAATGTTCATTTGGTAATTAATGCTCATTTAGTAATTAATGCTTATTTTTCCTACTATACGATTTAAATAATTTATACTCTAAAAATAAGGAGAAGGACTTATCACAATACCAATCTCACTTGATGGTTTTTATATTTTATTATATATATATATATATATATATATTTTGTTTGAAGTAGAAAAACATATTTACAGTAACAATTTGATTTTGACATGATAGTCTGACTCAACTCAGTTAATTAATTTATTAGTGTCAATATAATTATAAATATGTCACCAATATGTTAACTTATTTAATTCAAAATTGATATGAATAAGTTAAATTACATAAAATTAAAAATAATAATAAATATATTTTTTTTAATAAATTATAATGTAAAAAATAAGAAAATAATATCAATAAGAAATAATGTTCCTAAAAATTTCTAAACTATATTTTTACTGACACTTAAGCTCTCAAAATATTAATTTTTTATTGAAAAATTGGTCTCTGAAATTTCAAATTTATTTCACCGTTAGTCCAGACTAATTTTCCATCCCAAATTTAACATGAGAGACCAAAATGAATTTTTTTTTTCAGTTTAGGGACTATACATGCAATAAGTACTAAAAAATATCTAAATAATACTTCTAAATATAATAAATATTTTTATTAATAATTATCTAAATATCTTCAAAAAATTAATTTTTTTCGTATAAATCATGAAAATAAAATTGAGAAAGCACTTTATTCTTTGAAATTTGTTAAAATGATAAAATTTTAAAAATATAAATAAATTATTTAAAATAATTTTATTCTTAAAATAAAATGTTAATTAGTAAAGTTTATTTTTACTTCCTGCATATTATAAAAATATTTTTTAAATTCTCTTAAAGAATTTCAAACTCAATTCAATTTTTTAATTTGATTTTGTATAAAAAGTAGATTTTATGAATCATAAAGAATTTTTTATATTTAAAACTATCTTTGATTAAAAAAAAAAAGCATTTTTAAAAAATTTGGCAGCTATGTCAACCAAACAGAAATGTGAACTAGGTCAGCCACAAATCGCATGGTTTAACTTTTTTTTTTTGGTGATTAGTATTGCATAAAAGTGCAAAAAAAAACAAAACCCCAAACAGGGACTACACTTCAAGTGAGGAACCCACATAGCCCAACTAAATTCAGGATGCTGTCTGGGACAAAAGTAATACTGTTATTGTCTGATTTTCGTTATTTTGATGCCACACAGTGTTTCCCTGACTGGATCGCGGATTCCATCCCTAACGCCTGCGAGATAAGACAATGGAGTCAGACTGGGGGCCGATGTTGTCATCGGTGTTCCCACTCCGATGCCTAAGTTAGTTACAAGACTATTCCAGAAACCTTATTTAGGTTTCCTTCAGGTATCCCACTGCGCAGCCTACCTAGAGTTCTGTGCAGAAGGGCCCTCCTGAAACCTGTCAAAAGTGTGATAATGGCGACTGGTCTAGGGTTGTTAGGGAGTGTTTAGGGTTCAAATTCTCAGAAAAACCCTTCATTCCCACTCACCTAACCTTACCTTAAGTACCTCATTTCAACGGCTCGGATGCTAGGGTTATGAACCCCTATAAGCTGGGATTGTGACACCTAGACTCGGAGAATAAGGTAAGTATTTAAGCCAAGAACCAAAGGTCAATGGGGCTTACTTACTCCATCGTCCAAGACCATGCCGCGCCTGGGCTTGCTCTTGGCCCTGCCTGACGGGCCGGGCTGCGCCTGTTCGTGACTGTGGGCCTCGTCCACAGGGACCTTTGTGGGTGTCAAAGGGGCCTGGGAGGTTCTCTGACCCATATCCCAAAAATCCCCATAACATTAGCCCCCCTGATTTTCAATCAGGGTGGTCTTCACTTTTGTGGGGCATAAAACCTGCCTGGGCCTTCTCAACCCATTTGAAACTTCAGTTCCTACCTTTGCCCTGCCTAGGCACGGACTTGGTGCGAGTTTTGAAGGTCCACTCTTTTCTTTTTTACAAAAAAGGTCTGCTACCATTAACTGCCTGATCTATCCTGTCCGTCCATTTGATCTGACGGTTGGGGCACGTTGGTACAGTGTCAGGCGCTTTTTGGGCTTCCCATAACTGTCAGCGTGGGAGAGAGAAAATGGACATGACCCTTGCCACCTTAACTCCCTCTGCACTGGAATGTGGGTAGGCACTCTCTTCTCACTTCCTAACCTAATCCCAAAATCTCAATTTCCTCTCGTTTTGGCCTCCTCAGACTGAGTTTTTAAGTTCACGTCCATTAATTCTCACCATTTTTCTGGGATTCTTCTAATCGTTGATCTTCGTCTTCCTCTGCCTCACCCTTCGGTCTGGTGCCTCTCAGGTAAGGGTTTGTACTTACCTCTCCTTTTTCTTTTAACCCATTTTAAGCTTTCTTTTTTGTTTTCATGGCTTAGCTTTGTCGGAGACCTGTCACGCCGAAGACTTCTGCCACACAGAGACTCTTTCTTCCAAATTCAAAGGTAAGCCTCTTTCCTCCTTTGATGGATGACTGTGTGCTGCGCATGATGTATATTTGTTTCTTTTCAACGGTACTTGCTACCACCGGCTCCTCCCTAGGTTGTTCTTTCCATCCCTAAAACTTGTAGCCGTCTAGTCCTTTCTCATTCTTTCCCTGTAAGCCCTAAGGGATCAAGTCCCCTTGCCTCAGCCTTGTATAACCTGATGATTAGGTGTTTGCATTGTTTATAACATAGGACTTTCCTCCCTGTGAGTCTGCATTGTTCATAGTATTGAAGCTTTCCTATCTGCCTGACAATCCTCCTTGTTATTTTTAGATGTCGAACACTTCTACTAATAGCAGCAGTGAACCGCTGCTACAATTGCATGTTGTTCCTATCAATTTTGAATCTTCCCACAGGCCCCAGCCTAGACCCATTCAGGAGCTTAGGCCTCTGCCTTTTGTCAGAAGGAAATCAAGGCGACTTGCTGGCATGTTCTCTCCCACAAGCTATGACCCTGGGTTTGTGGAGATTTCTGACTCAGATGAGACTGAGCCAGAAGTGGTCGAACCCTCAGTGGCTGTTGATGTGACGGGTCCCTCAAGATCTCCGGACCCTGCTGCTAAGGTCACCAGGGCCACTAGAGCCACCAGGACTGCAAAGGAGCAAACTGGTCCCAAGGGTGCACATAGGGATTGTGACTTTTCCAGGTCTTACCTGATTGAATCAGGCCTAGCCAATTTGCTGAAAAGGTTCCCTCTGCCTTAGAGCGTGACTGCCAGGCTTCCCAACGCAGGGGAGTCTACCAGCTCATCTCCTCCTGGTGAGGTAGCCTTGAGTAGTTGGTTCTTTGGTTGTGGGCTCAGATTACCTCTAGCCCCCTTTGTTCGGAGGCTCATCACCTAAATTAACCTAGCCCCCCTCCAATTAGGACCCAATATCTGGAGGTCTGTGTTCTACTCCTTTGTGCTATGGAGGGAACATTTTCAATCAGACCCTACTCTCTCAGAGATCCACGCCTTCTTCGAGATTAGACTGGTTCCTAGGCAGGCAACTCTGTACTATATCTACCTGCATAGGAGGAAATTCATCCAATTCCTGCCTGAAATCACTGGATGGCAGAAGGACTAGTTCTTTGTTGGTGGTTGCTGGGAGGCTAGATCCCAGGGAACCAGGTATAAGGTGTCGAGGTCACGGATGGAGCTCATCCGCCTTCTTCTTGGTCAAGCCAGCAGTATCATGGTGGACACCATCCTGGGTTTAAGTCTCACCGAGAGGGACTACAAATCCATTCTGTCAAATGAGAAGTTATCTTTGGGTATGAATTAGGGGCGATCTTCATGTGTGCATACTTTTCATCTTGTGATGTTTTTAACTAATGCTTCCTGATTTCTTGCAGCCATGAGTGGTCAAGCAGGGAGGAGCAGCTCTCGGAAGGACCTACCTGGGTGCCTGCCCAGGGAGCTGACTAACCTCAGTGAGGTTCTGAAGTCAGCGGAGCTGACACACGGTTCCATTCCTCGTGGCTCCGCATCTGCCTTGAAGCCAGCTTCCTTGAAGGGGAAAGAACCTGCCTCCGGATCACAATCTCGATCTGGAAAGAGCTTTCCTCGAAAGGGAAAGGGGTCCTTCGTGCCTCGAAAGGCAGGGAACATGCCATGAGATTGGCTGAGGATGAAATGGTGCACCTCCCTTCCCATCTAGTTATCCCATTGGCTGTTCTTCTTCGGGAGATTACTCCCCAGAGGACAACCGACGCAGCAACACCCTCATTTCCTCCCTGGCTGAGGTGGCATCTCGTCAACTGGCTTCTTTGAGTTCTTGCCCAAGTATCTCCTTTTTTTTCTTTATCTTATATCATGTTGAGCCCTGATAAGTGTCATTTCCTGCAGGCCTTCTTCACAGTTTCCAAGGTCCATGAGTTGGTGGAGATTGAGCTCCAGGCAGTCGACATATTCTTATCTCGCCTCAAGGATGTGGAAATGGAATTGAAAGGGACCAAACAACACATGGCTGAGCTCGAGTTTGTCCTATCTAGGAAGGAGATAGAGCTCTAGAGGAAAAATGAGGAGCTGAAGAACAAGATACGTGCTCACCAGGAGCTCGAGACCCAATTCGAAAAACCCTGGAAGAGGTTAAGCTCGAGCAGGATAAGGATGCTGTAATCTCCTTAGCTTACTAGACCCTGGTGACATAGGCTGACGGGCAATTTGATGTAGGGATGGACACTGCAATTAAGGAAGCCTGGGTCTGCTTCCCTGGCATGGACCTCTCCGTGCTAGAGAAGTCCCTAGGGCTTGTGCCTGCTTCCTCTTAGGACCTTCCTGCCCAGTCCCGTGGTCAAGCAGTTCCTCCTTTTGATGGCCTAGCACTCGAGGGCCCAGAGGTGCCTATCTTTGGTCATGGCCTATTCCCTTCCAGCTCTCCGACTCTGGCAAAGACCGAGGAGGTTGACTCCGGCACCCTTGCTTCAGCACTTGGCGCTTCCCTTTCTTAGGCTCCAACCATATTGCTTTTTTTTAAAAAAAAAAAACAATTTATGTTTTATGTTTTGAAGATAATTTAATTTAGAACTTAACTTATTCTTTCATAGTGTAATGTCGATGACTTGATCTCCCCACTGCTATCCCCCCTAAACTTTGGCCTGTTCTTTTAGGACAGGGGAGAGTTTTCTGTTGCTTGACTTTGATTCGCAAAGGAACCTGGGCCTGACTTTTCCAGTTATCGGCTGAAATTCAAGTCAGACGCGCTGAGGAAATGATAAGAAGCTCTGGTTCATTTGGAACCTGGGCCTGACTTCAACTACCGGTTGAAATTCGAGTCAGGCCCGTTAAGCAGATAATGAGAGACTTAGGTTCATTTGGAACCTGGGCCTGACTTCAGCTATCGGCTGAAATTTAAGTTAGGCTCAAGGAAAAGATAATAAGAAACTCAGGTTCATTCGGAACCTAGGCCTGACTTCAGCTACCAGCTGAAATTCGAGTCAGGCCCGTTGAGTAGATAGTAAAAAACTCAGGTTCATTCGGAACCTGGGCCTGACTTTTGCTACCGGCTAATATTCAAGTCAGGCCTGTTGAGCATATAATGAGAGACTCAGGTTCATTCGGAACCTGGGCCTGACTTCAGCTACAGGCTAAAATTCGAGTCAGGCCCGTTGAGCAGATAATAAGAAACTTAGGTTCATTTGGAACCTTAGCCTAACTTCAGCTACCGGCTGAAATTTGAGTCAAGCCCAATGAGCAAATAATAAAAAGCTCTTAGGGTTTTGGGCGGTGAGGTGTTTTGTTCCTGAATGAGCATTTGTTTTATTGAAAAATAAAAGTGTTTTCCAAATGCCTAACGTTGTTACATTGATCTATTGGTAGTAAATCTTCAAATGCTCTACATTCCATGGGTGAGACAACTTATTTCCATCTAATCCTTCTAGCTTGTATGTGCCTGGGCATAACACTTCAATTACTTTATATGGACCTTCCCAAGTAGGTCCGAGAGTTCCTAACCCATGCTCCTTAGTGTTGAGCATTATTTTCCTCAAGACCAAGTCTCTCTGCCTGAAAGATCTCTGCCTCACTCTGGAATTATAGTACCTTGCTGATCTCTGTTTGTATGCCGCCACTCTAGTCTGTGCCATATCCTTCTTTTCTTCAATCAAATTAAGGTTCAAACGCATCTGCTCATCGTTTATGTCGAGGTTGAAATGCCTAACTCTAGGGCTTGGCTCTCCAATTTCCACCAGTATCACTGCTTGAGCCCCAAATGCTAGAGAGAAAAGGGTCTCGCCAGTTTTAGTCCTACGTGTGGTTCTATATGCCCATAGAACTTTTGGGAGTTCATCCACCCAGCCCTTTTGTACACATCCAGCTTAGCTTTCAGGTTGTTCTTAATTACCTTGTTGGCCGCCTCAACTTGCCTATTCGCTTCCGGATGGAATGGGGTTGAGAAAGTTGCCCTGATTTTCAGGTTTGAGCACATATCCTTGTAATTCCGGTTATCAAATTGTTTGCCATTGTCCGTTACAATGGTATGTGGTATGCCAAACCTACACACAATAGATCTCCATATGAAATTTGAGGTCTTAGCCTCAATTATCATAGACAACGGCTCAGCCTCCACCCACTTGGTGAAGTAATCGATCGCGACTATAGGATACTTTGCCTGACCTCTGCCCATTGATAGGGGGCCAATAAGGTCAACTCCCCACTGGGCAAAGGGTCAAGGGCTGGTGATCGAGGTGAGCTGCTCAGAGGACTTCCTTGGCATGCTGGCAAACCTCTGGCAGGAATCGCATTTCCATGCATGAACTTGTGCATCCTTCTTCATCGTGGGCCAATAATATCTCGGATGGATTATTTTGTGAGCAAGCGATTGGCCCCGGGAATGATTGCCACAAATCCTCTCATGTACCTCTCTCAAGACATAGTCAGCTTCGGTTGCACTCAGACATTTCAAGTAAGGGAAGGAAAAACCTCTCTTATACAACACCCCATCTATCAAGGTATAATATGGGGCTTTGTACTTTAAACGTTGAGCCTCTAGCTTATCTTCAGGTAGGACTCCTTCTGTCAGATATTTGACTATTGGATCCATCCACCCAGGCTCGTCATCCACCTGGTTTACTACCTGTTCTTCCTCCTTGTAACTTGGTTTCGTGAGCACTTCAAAAGGCACACTTCTTGTAAGCTCTGAGCTTGACGCCGAGGCAAGCTTAGCAAGTGAATCTGCATCTGCATTCTCATCTCTTGGTACTTGAGTGATGTGACATTTTTCAAACTTTTCAGCATGTTTTTTACCTTAGCCAAGGACGATATCATGCTGCCTTCCCTTGCTTGGTTCTCCAAGTTTACGTGCCTAACGACCAACTGTGAATCACTGTAGACTTGTAGCCTTCTAGCTTCTACCGATCCTTCCATTTTCAAGCCTGCAATCAGAGCTTCGTACTCAGATTCATTATTTGTTGCCTTAAACTCAAGGCGAATGGCCTACTAGAGTTTAACAAAGTCAGGTCCTGATGTTGTGAGGATGAATCCAGCTCCGCTACTGTGCTCGCTTGATGAGCCATCCACATGCAAGGTCCAGAACGTAGTTTGGTCCTCATGTCCCATTTCCTCTTTGGCATCCAGGGATTGGTCCTTCGCTTCTTCCAACGTGGTGAATTCAGCAATGAAGTTGGTGACTACCTGAGCTTTTACTGCTGTCCTTGGGTGTAGGAGATCCCAATTGCCCCAGCTCTATGGACTATTTCATTAACCTTCCTAATGTCTCTGGCTTTTAAAGTACCTGCCTCAACGGGTAACTAGTTGGGACAGTGATGGAGTGGGCTTGGAAATAAGGTCTAAGCTTCCTGGATGAAACCACCAAAGCTAGGGGAAGCTTCTCTATTGTCGGATACCTTGTCTCGGCTGACATCATAGCTTTGCTGAAATAATAAACTGGGTACTGAACCGAGGCTTCCTCGCGGATGAGGGAGAAGTTGACTGTTATTTCTGAAATGGCCAGGTACAAGAAGAGTGTCTCTCCAAATACCGGCTTGGACAACAATGGTGCTCAGCCTAGGTACTGCTTGAGTTAAGTAAAAGCCCACGCAAAACTCTCGGGTCCCTTGAGTATCTTGAAAAATGGCAGGCACTTGTCAGTCGCTTTGGACACAAATTGATTCAGGGCCGCAATTCTCCTAGTCAGTCTCTAGACATCTTTGATTTTTGATGGGGAATTCATCTCCAAAATGGCTTTAATCTTATCGGGGTTAGCTTCAATTCCCTTTTGGTTCACTATGAACCCCACAAACTTCCTAGAAAATACTCCAAAGACACATTTTGCTGGGTTTAACATCATCTTATGCTTTCTGAGGATGGAGAACATCTGGTCCAGGTTAGTCAGGTGCTCCGAGGCTTTAACACTCTTCACCAACATGTCGTCCATATAAACTTCCATGGTTTTCCCTATCTGCTGAGCAAACATTTTGTTAACTAGCCTCTGGTAGGTGGCCGTCGCGTTCTTAAGCCCAAATGGCATCACTTTGTAATAGTAAAGCCCTTTGTCTATTATGAACGAGGTTTTTTCCTAGTCCTGTGGTGCATCCTGATCTGATTGTACCCTAAAAATGCATCACAGAAGCTATATAATTCATTACCTGCCGTAGAGTCCACCAGCTGATCGATCCGAGGCAGGGGGAAGCTGTCTTTCGGACATGCCTTGTTGAGGTCTGTGAAATCTGCGCAGATCCTTCACTTACCGTTGCTCTTCTTGATAAGAACCACATTAGCTAACCAATCTGGATATAGCAACTCGTTTATAAGCCCAGCGTCTAGTAATTTCTCCACTTCTGCCCTGATTGCTTCATAATGCTCAGGGTTGAAGCTCCTTCGTTTCTACTTGACTGGGCAAAAGTTAGGGTCGACATTCAATCTGTGAACTATGATCTCGGGATCAATACCTGGCATGTCATCATGGGACCACGCAAAAACATCTGAATTCTCTCTTAAGAATTCGATCAATGCTTCTTTGAGCTCGCCTAGGAGTAGGCTTCCAATCTTGGTTGTTCTGGCAGGGTTGGCCATGTTCAGTTGCACATCGATCAGGTCTTTTATCGCTTCTCCTCTTATTGTTTCCTTCGACATGTCCTCTCTGCTTTCTGACTAAAAGTCAAGCTGATCTTCCTCCAACATGATTCCCATTTTCCTAGCTGGCTTGAAGCATTGTTGCTCGGATGGAGATTCTTCACTTTGGGGCTCCTTGAGGGAGGAACTGCTCCCTGATTGATTTGAGCCTTCCAACTCGAGGGAGGGCTTCTTTTTCTTGTTCTTCTTATTTTGGGGTTGGTTTCTCATTTGCTCAGGGCATTCCTGCCCGGAGGTCATCAGGCACGTCACGTGGTTGAACCTCTTGTGCTGCTGACTAGGATTTTCCTGCTTAGGGCTTGAGAAAATTGCCATTGATTCTGCTTGACTGTCTTGGTTATGCAGGGAGGTCGTGTAAAATTTCCTTGATTCATGTTGATCTCCTCAAATGCATCCAGTTCTCCCTCTAGGTGTAGGAAACTTTATCAACAAGTGATAGGTTGAGGTCGCTTCCTTTAATGCGTTCAAGGTGGGTCTTCTAATGATGGCATTGTACGCTGAAGGGGTCTTCAAGACTAAGAAGTTGGTCATCACTGTGGATCGGTCAGGGGCATTTCCCATCGTGACAGGGAGTTCAATAGACCTTTCTGGAAACACCGACTCTCCCGTGAAACCTGAAAGAGAGGAGTCCTAACTGGCTTAAATGCCTCTCTTTTCAGCCCCATTGCGTCATAAGCTGGGGCATACAAGATGTCCACCGAACTTCCTGTGTCTATCAATATGAGGAATATCATGTGGTTGGCCACTTGTGCTGCTATCACAATTGCATCATCATGGGGATGGTTAATGCTTAGGGCTTATCTATCATCAAAAGTTAACAAAAATGGATCTCCCCGTGGCACTTTGGACTACCTGGACGTCAGGTTCACTTCAAACTGCTCTTATGTGACTCGAGCATCCCTTGCATATGCTTTCCTTGCCCTGTTGGAGCTCCCCCCGATGCTTGGTCCTCCCACAATGGTTTGCACACTTCCATTAATCTCTCCTGGTCAGAGTGGTATTACAGATGTATTATCCTCCTGGATTGGCTCCTGTCTAGAAAGTCCTACCTGACTGGTGGTTTTTGCCACAAACTGTTGCAGGTGTCCCCTCTGGATAAGGGCTTCTATTTCTTCCTTCAATTCCTGACATCCATCAATGTCATGATAGTAATCTCTGTGGTATCTGCAATACCTCTTTCTATTCCGCTACCGAAGTGGTGTCTTGATCGGGAAGGGCTTTTTCAGCATGTTGCTTTCTTCCATCTTCATCAGTACCTCTTCACACGTCGTGTTGAGTGGTGTGAACCTGCTTGGTCTATCTTTGAGGAATCGAGGTCCCTGATTTCTTTCGTCACTGCTTCTTTTATTGTTTACAGCTTCGTTCTTCTGATTCCTTCGTGAGTCGTTTCGACCTTCGTGCTCTTGCCTGGACCTCATTCGTGACTTAATGATCTATTCTGTCGAAATATACTTGTGTGCCTCCACCAGCATCTCAGAGAAAGTCTGAGGAGGGTTCCTTACTATCAAACGAATGAGATCTTCATCTCTCAGGCCATCCTGCATGGCTTGCAGGGCCCGGTCATCGTTTCCTCTTTCAACTTGCATCATGGCTTCTGTAAATCTCTAAATGAATGACTTTAGAGACTCTCTTTCCCTTTGACCGATCAAAGGGAGGTGAGTAGGAGGCTTCTTTACTGGTCGAGCCCCTAGGAACTGAGCAGTGAAGGCATCCTCCAGCTGCCTGAAAGAACCAATAGTCCCTGGCTTCAAATTGGTAAACCATGTTCTAGCTATTCCTCCAAGGGTAAACGGGAAGGCCCTGCACATGATTGCATCCTCGACTCCCTTAAATTTCATCCAGACCCTATAAGCCCCCAAATGTTCTCCAGGGTCTGTTCGGCCCTAATAACAATCCACCTGAGGAATTTTGAAATTAGGCGGGAGAGTTGCTTGCCTTATCCCAAAGGTGAAAGGTGAGGTGGACTGGGACCCTGCTATGCAATGAGTCTAGGCCCCTGCCTGGATAGGGAGGTCTCTTAGATCAGCGTACCTCCGCGCCTCAACTTCTGCTACGTCCTATCTGATCTCCTTTTCGAGCAGATCCCATTCCTCTGCCCTAATTCAAGCTCTTTCCTCATCCAGGTTCCATCGAGTGTGTCGTTCGGGTTCCATTTCTCTTCAGATTCTGGCCCTCTCGTTCTCAGCTCGTGTTCTTCTCCTGGCATCCAGGGATGCTCTCAAATTGCTTAAATCCAGACTTTCATGGGCTGAGGAGAAAGCATCACTGACTGCTCTATGCCTGAAACTTCCCTACCTGTCAGGCGGATGATATGGAAAGGCTCTGACATCTCTCCAAACCTCTCCATCAAGCTGCCTTGAATGCTCGTGCCTCCTGTCATTCCTTCCACGACCTCTGATGTCTTTTTTTGTCGTTCCTCATTCTCTTTGTTCCTGTGGTTGTGCCTGGGGACGTGGGGAATCCACAGGCACTTGGCTCTTGCATGTCGGAGAAAGTTGGGATTGATGGTTGTTTTGATTTTGCACCATATGCCCTATTAGTTGCTCAAAGTGATTCTCCACGTCAAACAGACGAGTTCTCTCAGATCGTGGGGCTACCCTCCTGTCACTATGTCTCTGTGGGGGTAGCTGTGATAACAAAGCCATTGGCTCCATGGGAATAGTGGCTTCCCGATGAGGGATAGTACTTGTCCTCCTGGGCTGTCTATCCCTGACTTGCCTGTTCGATGGCTCGGCGCCACTATTCTCCAGTCTCGCTTCTGGCTGATCTTCCATATCACACTCCTTAACCTAGCCTCAATAATGGTTTTGCCGCCTAACTTCTTCCCATGGGGTCACGATTCTTCCAGACGATCCTCTTACTGGTAATTATGGCCGTACGTGATTTCCAAACCTTTGCATAACTTTAATATTTTTCTTCATTCCCACAGACGGTGCCACTATTGTTGTCTGATTTTCTTCACTTTGATGCCACACGGTGCTTCCCTAACTGGATCCCAAATTCTATCCCTGACCCTTGCGAGATAAGACAATGGCATCAGACTGGGGGCCAGTGGTGTCACCGACGTTCCCACTCCGATGCTTAAGTCAATTACGAGACTATTTAAGAAACCTCCTTCAGGTATCCCACTGCGCACCTACCTAGAGTTCTACGGTGAGGAGACTTCCTGAAACCTGTCAAAGGTGTGATGATGGCGACTGATCTAGGGTTGTTAGGGAGTGTTTAGGGTTCAAATTCTTAGAAAAATCCTCCCTTCCCACTCACCTAACCTTACCTTAAATACCTCATTTCAATGGCTCGGATGCTAAGGTTATAAACCCCCATAAGCTGGGATTGTGACACCTGGACTAGGAAAATAAGGTATGTATTTAAGCCAAGAACCGAATGTCAACGGGGCTTACTTTCTCCATCATCCAAGACCATGTCGCCCCTGGGCTTGCTCTCGGCCCTGCCTGATGGGCCAGGCTTCGCCTATTCGTGACTGGTAGGCCTCGTCGACAGTGACCTTTCTGGGTGTCAGAGGGGTCTAGGAGGTTCTCTGACCCATATTCCAAAAATCCCCATAACAAATACAACTAGTAGAAAAATAAAAGACAGAAGTAGAACTAAGAGAAGATCTAGCAATACGATCTTCCAACATGTTCGAGTCCCGAGAATTTCAATTAAACGTCCAGCAAGTATTTCGACCTCCATAGATTTGTGAGTCCAGCACCTCTTTAACCATAGAGCATTGCAAAAAAAAAAAAAAAAAAAAAGCTTTCTATGACAGAAGTAAATTTTTCACAAGGCATAATATATGTGATAGAATCATAGCTAAAACCATTTTATGCAACGGATACTAACTCGGCACACGCCTGTCACAATAGACCCGATACAAAAAGCACTACTACAAAAAGAGGTCATATACGATGGCTATGAATTCTATATAAACGTCGGTTTTCAAAGTAACTGACGTTGATACATTAAAACAACGGTTATCAACTCTTGGGAGCGATAAGAATGATGGTTCGTCGCATAGAAAAAAATATAAACAACGGTTTAGGAAGAACCGTCGTTGTTGTTGTAAGTTATAAACAATGGTTACCCACTGAAACCATCGCTTATAATGCCCCAAGACACGTGGATGCCACGTGTCTTGGTTGTAGGCTATATACGACGGTTCCCGTGGGGACCGTCATTTTTAGTCTTTGTTATAAATGACGGTTTTCCACAAAAACTATCTTTTATAATGTCAAAAGACACGTGGATGCCACGTGTATTGGTTGTAGGCTATAAACGATGGTTTCCGTAGACAAAACCGCCGTGTTTACACAAAACGATGTCGTTTGGAGTAAAAACGATTGTTCCATTACAAAATTGTCGTGTTATCTGGGTAAAAAATGAAACACGAAGGTTCCATTCAAAACAAATTGTGAATGCATTATTCCATGAGAATGTTTGAATCCATGCATTGAAAACTTTAAATATTGAATATATTGTGTTCGTCTAGTAGTTAATTTGTATATGACAGGCCTAACTCGTTCATTAAAAAGTTTGAATATTTAATATAATGCATTATTTTGTTTGAATATTGAATATATTTGTTAAGTTGGTTGTTAATTTGTATATTGTGTATATAATCGGAAATTGTATAAACTATCTGGTGATATATATTAAACACGATGATATGTATGAAACCCGATGATATGTATTAAACTCGATGATATGTATGAACTACCTGTCCATATATTGTGCACATTTTGTGTGAAAAATTGTATATGAGAATTTTGGTTTAATTAGTAATTTTGTATAAGAGTTTTGTAATTAGAATATATTTAATATTTAATATAATTTTGTATAAATTGATTTAAAAGCCGCTGAAAAAAAAAACATAAATTACGGTTTTTATGTAAAAACCATCGTCTTTATTGAAACATCTATGACGATTTATATATAAAAACCTTCGTCATTAATAAACTTAGTCGACAGTATATATATAAATTGTCATCTATATATTTGCCGCATGGTGACCACGTGGCTTCGGTGTGGTTTTAGACGACGGTGTGGTCCATCGCAATAATGTTTTAGACGTCAGTTTTTAACCGTCATCTATGTTTATGACTATTGACGACACCTAATTAGATGAAGGTTTGTGTCCGTCGTGTAAACAATTAAGACGTCGGTTTTTCACCGATGTTTTTTACCCTATTTTCTAGTGGTGAGGGTTTCCGTGACCATTTATTGTTCTCCATAACAAAAAAGTAACATTATGTGACGGCATCACTTAGTCACAAATATTAATACAAGTTCTTAAATACCGTAAGTCACCGCCGGCAAGGCTTCAGAGATGATATTTGGTCCGTCACAAATGAACCATCAGTGACAGTTTTGTGATAACATGCCGTCACGGTATGTTAAGTGGGACCGAAATTAATTCTTCCCAACATAAAATTTAATAAGACATTCGCCATCACAATATAACATCTGTGACGGTCTTGTGATAGTAAGTTGTCACATTAAACATACTATGACGATCGATATATTGTCACTTGTAAACACATATTTGTAATGCATTGATTTTGTGTCTAGTATGAGTCATTACAATATAACATATGTGATGGTCTTCTGACTGTAGGCCATCAAATTAAATATACTATGACAATTTATATACCGTGACAATAAGCATTTTTTTCATATTTTTTCCAGCTACATTTTTTCAATTATTTTTTATTTCAGTAATTTTTTTCTCACCCATTTTACTGTTAATATGGTCTCTTTATCATACAAACACAGCCCATTGAGTATGATCAATAAATAGTACAATTCAAATAGAATAAGTAGTCAAACAACACTTTGAAATTCATTTAACATTAAGGCATTTGATATGAAGGGTTCAAAAAATTTCATTGAAGCACTTGTCCTATTACATGCATATACAATAAATTTAAATAATCTAGATCTATCAAATTCTAGCAAAGTAGCTGAATAAATAAAAATATTGTAATCTTATAAGACTTTTAGTAGCTTATTGTGTTACCAGAGATCAGCCTTTGGAGGCCAATTCCAATTCCATAACCACATGTTGTGTTACCATATTGAAACCCACCAATGTTATTATACAACCTTCTCATGCTAGCAATTTTTCCAGCGTGGTTGCACTTCACTGTTGCACAAACAATGCCAATGCTGAGCATCTCCAAATTGAAGGCTTCTGTCAGTTTAAAGTTAGCTCCTGATGCTGCTACAGTAGCAGCCATGACTGCTGGGCTATTTGTTGTTTGTATGCTTGTTCAACACTCACTTTTCATTGTGCCAATTCATATCTCATATAAAAGAGAAATAACATCTGTTGTAGGTTGTGCTCTTTTCCATGTGTTTGCTTTACAAAGTTTATCCTGAAGTAAGCATATAAACCACCAAAAAGCATACAAAGACCATCAACAAGTAAACTAAAAGTAATAAATGAGTATATTAGAAAACTAAGTGAACTAAATGAAATAGCAATGGTAGTGGCTTAAAAAATAAGAACTAAGATCCTCTGCTTGTTTTCTTACATTTTTAACTATGCTTGTTTTTCAATCTCAACCATGCATTATCAATCAGATGGATAATATCAAGTCTTCTTATCAACAAAAAGTTATAAAACAAGTAGCTTATTGGTTGCTTGTTCAAATTTGAACAAGCATAGGAACAGTTTGTAAATTAATTAAAACAAATAGCTTGTACTCAACAGAAAAGGAAACGACATAAATTATCTAATGATAATACTCAGAAGCACGAATTTAAAATAAAAGATAAATTATAACTATTTTTAAGAAATTAAGTTTATCCAACATGATAAACTTATTTCCGATAGTACAAAAGAGAAGGATTAAGGAAACGGGTCTAACCTTTCTCTTTCTTCGATTATATCATTATTTCGCTACCTTAAGTTCATTATTTCTTGCTCCTAACACAATGACAAAACTGAGATGTTAGAACCAACCATAAAATGTTTGAAAAATATACATATTGTGATAAGCACCTTTGCCTAGAACTCTTATGTTTGTTGATGGGCCTCCTCCACTTATTTTTTAACCTGGTGTTCTATCAAATTATGGAATGTACCATACAAAAAGGAAAATACAAACATGTGAGAAATTTAACTATGATGCATGGGTTTTATGTAGTTGTACCTTTTGTTGGTACTATGACGCTTGGGCTTCAACATGCAAAACAAGTTCAGAGATGTATTCCTTGCATTGTTTGATCTTCAAAATATAAAAAGAGAAAACAGATGTTGAGAAGGAATATCCAACAATTCACAAAACATAAAATGGAAGACAGAGGCACTACCAAGACAAGACAATACCTCTTTATCCTATTATGCTCTTTCCTTTTCAAGAAGATTTATCTTTGTATGAACCTAATGAAGCTCCAGTGATTTATTCTGTAGTTTTCTATATGTTGCAAAACTAAAACTTCAAATACAAGGAAAACTAAAAATAAAACTAGGAAGTTAAATCAATAAATGAAGGCTCCTACAACTAAATAGAAAAACAAGTTAAAAATAACATAAATTATGAAAACTCATTCCAAGAAAACATGAGCATCAACATTTTAATAAGAAGGCTCGTCAGAATTCTTATCCAATGAACAAAGATCTACATTGTACTAACTCATAGAGTTCAAAAAATTTAACTTAAAGTAGTTCTTCTACACATGGCAATGCTCCCAAAAGCAAACGCTTCAAACTACAAAAAACCATAAACAAAGATAGATATAGCTTTCAGAAGAAGTAAGAAAAAACATAAATTCATTTTCCCAAGCTTGAAGAAACATATAGCACATGTAAGTGCATCACATCTTGCAAAATATTGAGAAGCTAAGAATAAGTACAACTTAGAAATATATGTGACGACCAGGATCCGGAGCCAAGGTAAGTGTGGGCGGGTGTAAGGGGCACTGGCAGGCTACCTTACTAGCAGAGATTGGTGTCCAATCCCACATCGCCTGGGTGTGGAAAGGTGTCAAATGGTAATGGTTCAAATGTAAAGTGAGCACCCTCTTAACAACCAAGGCCTTTTCAGAGTGATTGGCTTCAGGGTTGGAATAACTCTGGGGTCAAGCGTGCTCCAGTGGGAGCATTCTTGTGGGTGACCCCCTGGGAAGTCTGACCAAAAACTCCATACCGTCTGAGGTGTGGTGGCTAAATTGGAGATAATATTGGTTGGAGAGAGAGTGTGGCGTTACATATACCAGATGATCATCTAGTGCAACACTAGAGCGTGAAATGTCTTGTACAACTTAGAATATATATTTCCACATTGATGCAAATCAATTAAGGTACAAAAGTACCCAAAATAAACATACAAGCATTAAAAAGTAAAATCAGGATGGCAGAAACAACGTGCATTGCTTGCAATAGAAAAAAGTAAGTCATTTTCTTCTTACCAACTAAAAATGCAGCAAGTCAGGAAGAATATATTCCAACAACTTCTGCAAGATGCTGATAGCGTACCAAAACTATATCATACATATATCCATCTAGAGACACACCAAACTCCCAAGCCCAATTTTAATGCAGGGACATTTTACTCCAGAAATATATGTAGTTTATATGACAAAGTAGAGACAACAACATATTGCAACAATCAAACTTCTCAAAGCTAATCCATTATCTTCTGCTAAATGGCTGAATCTGGTCAGTAGGAAAGGAAGCCCATTGAAATTTTACAGAAGTGTTACTTTATTTTGAAATATGAGTGGAAGAAACAATAAATGTTTTCCTTTTGTTTTCAAAAGACTTGGTTGACTGATTAAAAACATTGCATGGGAATCTAATCCTGCAACAAAGATGTCTAAATGTTACTGGCTTTCAAAAGAGAAAGCATTAACAGATTTTTGTTATATTTATTACAAACATGAACAGTCATAATGTTGTTGGACTTAAAAATCCAGGTTTTATCAATGTTGGAGATACTAGTGAATTCTTCAAGTAAATTAGACATCAAGTTGTATTCTTCCTCAATTGTTAAATTAGACATCAAAGTTTGCTATTCCTCAATTGTTGAATTAGACATCATCAAGGTGTATTCTTCCTCAGTTGCCGTGTCTAATCTCAATGGCAGTTTAGACCAAACCACCTTTAGAACCTATCATGGATAATAGCTTGGACATTCTTGTACTACACAAAGAAATGGCAATAAAAATCAAAATCATGAAATATCCAAAAGTAATAGTGCAAAACACTATAAGAATGGAGTAATGGTTCTCTGTGGTCCTCAAAAAAATATATATATAAAAAAGGCTCTATGAGAGAGCAAAGTACTACATTAAGTGTAATTTCGATTTACTTTGGAGTTCTCAGTTTTCTTGAACAAAAAAAACTGAGGTATTGAAGACCTTGAATAAATATGTTTGGATTTATATCATCATGTAGCATTTGAAATGGACCAATATTATGCTTCGGAACATGGCTACCAAATTTTATGTATTAAGAGAAACCAAAGAAAACTAGCCAAATTTATTCTAATAGAACCTTATAGGATAGAAACTTAAAGTCTTTTTTTTTTTCTTTTTTTTGAATGAGTATATTACTTGGGAATATCTAAAATAATATATTACTTGTAAACTTTCAATGGGCTCCCTTTCCTATTAGATTCTCAGGGACATCTCATACTTTAAGAGTTTAAAATAATTACACATATATTAAAGCTTAGTAGGACTTCGTAAAGCCTGAAAACGGCAGAAACAAGTATGAGCTATGATAGTAGATCACGCACACACATAAAAGGAAAAATTGAAGATTTCTGAACAACAAGTCAAGAGGAACGTCTTTGAATTTCTAAGTTATTAGAGCGGGCAATAAATTGAAAAGGCTTAAAAAATGAATAAATTCAAAAAATAGGTATTAGCGATTAGATAATGCAATTTTATCAAACAAAATGTCTTCCACATGCCAAGATAATAACTTATTAGCAAAACTGAATAATCGAATAACTAATGGTCATGGAAAAGACTCATAAAAATCAAGAAAAAATATGAAGAACTCACGGCACCCAAAAGGGAAAGATTTTAACAAATCAGCTCCAAAAGGGTTTCAAGAAATATTTGGCGACATAAGAGTGATCCTTGCCAACTGTACTTGTATCTATGCAGGCGCAATTACACCATGAGGTCCAATATATCCCATTTTCTTTCTTTCAAATTAAGCTTTAATTCCAGTCCCAAAGAAAACCCAGTTCACTTCCCACTATAACCTGTTAAAAAATAGAAACTGAAATCGATTAAAAACAACAAAAACAAGCATTTGCTCAAAAAGAAAACCATCTAAGAACACATGCTCAAAAATCTGACTCATCACAATGGAAAGATAATATGAAACTAAAATATTTTGATTCAATTAGTTTAAGCATCTAGGTTACACGCCAAAAAAATGTCGAAAAACAATTAAGGCAATAACCCATTACATCAAATAGGAAAAAAGAAAAAATAAAGGAACAAACTTTAAAACAGAAGCTCACAATATAACAATAAATCAAATTCTTAGTAATGAAGATATGAGGATTTAACAAATTTTACTAGAAAGAATTCCTTTTTAAGAAAGATAGGCAAGACAAGGATCTAAACTCGGCAAGAAAACAAAAGCGAATCCCAAAAGAAAACGGATCAGAAAAAGCCAACAAAGTGAAGAGTACAGGGAAAGGACCACACCCACAACTGAAAACATGCTGGAATCTGGCAATCGGAGGAAAAATGAGTTCATCAGTTTCTTCAACTTTTCCGGCAATCCAAAGAGTTTTACGGCCAAAAAATCATATAGGAAGGCGGCAGAAAGGCTGGGCATTCTTTTCTAGGCAGTGTATCAGCTCGTCGTCGCCGGATGTGGCTGCATTTCCTACGAGCGGCTTAAGTTTCGGGGTTCATTATGGGGCATATATGATCTGGAGGAGGGGAGAGGAAAGAAAAAGGGAGAGAGGGATCAGGGGAAACAGTGAAGAAAAAAAATGGATTTTGTTTTTTAATAAATTGAATTAGCAATTGTGACAGGAAGCTTAAAATTCCATCACAGTTATGCTAAATGTAAAGGCAGGAAATCTCTCTCTTAAATTTTCTGATCAAAATGTACAACCCTACCTGAATTTTAGGTTTAATTGTGACAAAATAATTGTCACAATTAACAATGTATCCAAATGTGACCGATATAACATTGTCACGGGATCATTTCGAATTTTATATAATTTTTTTATGGAATCTGTGACAACATTTGTGGTTTCCGTCACGGATGAACTAAAAAGATTCAAAGTTTTTTTGGCTCCAAAAAATCTATGACAATTAGTGACAGCCTTCTGTGCTGATCCAGAAATATCCATCATTATATGTCCTATTTATGTGACTGTTAAGTGACCGTCATAATGATTTCGTGCTCTTTTTTTTTTGGTAATGGAGGCTGCATCACAAAACCACACCACCTTCTCCTAGCCCAAGTTCTCCATATTCTCATGCCCATTCAAGAGAAAGTTTCAGCATCAGAAGGAAAAATGCACTTGCAAAGCTTGGATTCATAATGAATAATAACTCCATTATCATCCCTAACCACATAAGCTAAAGCAGCTTTTCAATTGATAAACCCGACATCAACATTCACTTTGAGGCAACCGTAAGGTGGGGGAGACCATTTCTCAATGACTATGACTATCTTCAACTCATAATTTCCCCCCTGCAGAACCAAAAACTCTAAACTAGATTTGTTACAAAGACTAACTGCTACACAAAAATCTTTAGATTTGGAACAAATCACATCATTCGTTCTTCTTCATGAAGATATAGTAACGCTAAAATGAAGGTCACAAACGAATCCTTTTCCATAGCTCCATTGTAAACATTCATAGGAGGGTTAATGCAAAGTTCCAACAGTTTCTGAAAATTAGTCATATTCCAACTCTCCAATTTACACCCCTAAAACCTTGCAAAAGCCAAGCATTGGATGCCAAGACATCTTAAAAACAAGTAAGAATATGATTCCTCTTCTTGACCACACACATGGCATAATATTTCTCTCTTTTTAGTTTTAGCAAAGATAATACTTCTAGTGGGGATAACCTCTGACTTGAGTCTCCAAAGAAACATTCAGTCGATCATGAATTTTTAGTTTTCACATATTATTCCAAATATGAGTAGCACAGTATCATTAAAGAAATGAAGGTAGCTAATCTTGATAGAGAATTTACCTTGAGAATCACCTTTCCAAATGAGCTTGTCCTGACAGTTGATAGCTGGCCAAGTGATAAGGAGAATAGCCTGCGTGGGTTCTCATCAAAATATCAACGGAGTTTGGAGACGTTCCAAAAGTTGCTATAATCGTCTTTTAGTTCCACCACTCTTCTAATTTCAGTATCAACAGCCCCTTCACAAGGCTTAGGAGTACCATTATCTAAAGTAGGGATCCATCGATCGAGCCAAAGGTTAATATCAAACCCATTTCCTAACTCATAACAAACATTTGTCCTCAGAAGTTTTGCAATCTTAGCAATCCCTTGCCACACCACCGAACTATTCAGAGCATGTCATGCTCAAATAAGCTATTCCTTTCAAGTATTTGTTTCTGAGAATGTCAGTTAAAAGGGTTTCATCTCCCTTTGCAATCTTCCAAGAAAGCTTGGACATAAGAGCCAAATTCATATCATAGAAATGGCGAAAGTCTAACCTGCCTAAAGCTTTAGGCTTGCAAACCTATTTCCAAGCTTTAAAAGCAAGGAAACCTTAGAATTAAGCCTTAGATTCCCACCAAAATTTTGGAGCATATCATCCATATCAGAACACACTCCTTTAGGAAAGATAAATGCTGACATTTATACACCACCACTTTATACACAAAGTTGCATAAGCTAATTGGCATAAAATGATTTATACTGATTGAGTTTTCAATCTTGGGAATAAGGATTATGAAGGTGTGATTCACACTCTCTAGGAGCTTTAAGTCGAAAGCATTCCTTAACAAAATTCGTCACCTTATCTTGGACTATCTTCCAGTAGCATTGCTAGAAAGTCCCCAAGAAACTATTTGGACCCGGGCTTTTGTGAGGATAGAGATTCTAAATAGCCTCTTTAATTTCCTCTAAGTCCGGGCTGTGCATAATCATCTCATTATCTTTCCTAGAAATAATATGTTATCCCCGCTACAAGTAAAATGACCTTTTTGTGATGGAAATCTTTGTGACATTCTCTTAACCGTCACATATTGTACATTAAATGTGACAAATTTTACCTCATCACAAAGCGTTGTCACTAATGGCCATAAATTTTTTGGAGCCAAAAAAAATTTGAATTTTTTGATTTCATCTGTGATGGAATGTAGCTAATGTTGTCACATATTCTATGAAAAAAAATAATAAAAATTGAAAATGATTCTGTGACAATGGTATATCGGTCACATTTAGATATGTTGTTACTTGTGATAGTCATTTTGTCATAATTAATCTTAAAATTCAAATAAGGCTGCACATTTTGACAGGAAAATTTTGGAAGGAAATTTCCCTCCCATGTATTTAGCATATTGTGACAGAATTTTAAGCATTTGCATCACAATTGCTAATTTATTTATTATAATTTTATTTATTTTAATTATATCAACAGGCCTGTGTTTTTAAAACTTATAAAAAAAATGAAGATTAATTTCTTATTCTAATCAGATGCGCATGACTGGCTGAAGAGGGTTTGTACATAAAGAGTCTAACCAGTGAGAAGAATTACAAATGTCCCTCAAATCCTCTGCTGCATGCCCCACCGCGACCTCCTCCTCCACCGCTCCATTTGGCCGTCACTCTCAACTGCATTGATGACTGTGCCCTCGAGCAGGACTCCCTGGCCGGCATCGCCAATGTCGAGCACGTCCTTCTCAGCCGCCGCTTCGACGAAAAGATCGAGTCTGCCTCCACCGTTTCAATCTGGTATGATTTCTTCTGTAAGCAGTCTAGGAAACCTTTCCTCTTTTTTTCAATCTGCTCAAATTCTTCTTCCCCTCTCCCATCTGCCCTCCTATTTGACAGCGATGGGGTTCTTGTGGATACTGAAAAAGATGAGCATCGTATTTCTTTCAATGAAACTTTCAAAGAGGTTGGCATTCTCTCTCTCTCTCTCCTTTTTATTTTTTATTTATTTTTTATTTTCTTTCTCTGCCTTTTTGTTTTGTTGGATTTTGGATTGTTGAGAAATTCATTGAATCTTCCTTCGGCTTGTTCAATATTGTTTCCTTGACTGGTTTACTTAATGGGTTATCAATTATTTTGGAGCTGAAGGAAAAACTGCTTTACTTTTTCGTTGGGTTTGATGGATTAGTGACATTATACAGTTTATGCTTTGTTGAATTTGGTGTTACCTAGGATGTTGATTTGTATGGTGAATTTTTTAAAATTGGCAGTGGAAAAGAAAGGTACCGTCTATTCTTAGATATTTTTTCTTTTTATCTTGCATTGGCCTCATGAAACTCTTATGCTTTGGGTTCATTCACCATAAAAATGGGATATGTTTTTATTCATTTTTTATATGCTGAAACTTAATTGTGTAAAGATAGTAACTGAGCTAGAACCTGATTTTGAAGTAATTAGTTGATTATGGTCTTTGTAGGATGACAACCTACTTTAACAAAACAGGTTGGCCAGAAAAGAAGAAAGAAAGCAATTCATAGCTTCACTTCACAAACAAAAGACTAAGTTGTTCATGGCCCTCATTGAGAAAAAACTCCTGCCTCTTCGGCCAGGGATTGCAAAGTCAGTTCCTATTTTATCTTATGTTTATCATTTGGTAGTTGCTTGTTATATTATTCTTGTTGTTTCGATAGTATATGTTAAATTAGATTGTCTTTGAAGCTATAGCATATATGTGCTTGCCGATTGTCAGAAAATCCATTTTTTTGGCATTCAATAAATGATTGCTTTCTTTGTACTTTGGATGTCTTAATTTGGTCTATGATACGATAAATTGATTTCAAGAATGCTGGATGAGTAACTTCTATATAAACTATGTATGTACAATATAATTTTACATTGGTAAGTCTCTGCCGTTAACTTCTACAGGCTAATTGATCAAGCCTTGTCAAAAGAAGTTAATGTTGCTGTCTGCAGCACGTCTAATGAGAAGGTGGTATGCTTAATTGCATTTCAAAGCTGTTATTGCTTATATAATTGATAATCTCAGACTGAAGATAATCTTTAGTAAATAGTACATTTTTCTTTATCAGCTTGTGCTCTATAAATTTGAAAATTAAGGTAAGAATTAGCATTTCACAATCTTGTGCTTGTAGTTAAGTATACTGCTGAATAAAATCTTCAATTCATTTTTCTTTTCTACTTGTTTCATTTCTAAGAATGGTATTGGTTCTTTGCTACAACTCAGCCAAGTGTTCAGTTTTGATGCATTTCAAATTTTTGATAGTTGAATTTTGTCTTTCATCAAGATCTCTACAATAGTCAAATTGTGGGTGAATCTCTTTGGTTGCTACATGTTATATTCCATCTTTCCATGATAGTATTTGCGCTTGTTTTTTTGTGCACGTGTCCACACAAGTGGTTTGCTACCCTTTTAGTGAACCAAAAATATATATTGATCCTTGACATTTTCATATATACAGCTGTTATAATATTTTTTTTCTGGACAGTCTGTGTTATGAACCTTATGGTTAGCTGGCCTTATGATTTCTTCTTGATTATCTATGTTTGCACTTTGTCTTTTATTGACAAAGAAGCTCTTTACTTCTACCAAGACTATAAAATAAAAATCTTCAGTTCTACCTCTGTGGTACCAAGACTATAAATCCTCAATTTGGTGATTTTTCCAATGGGGCTCAAGTTATATTTGATCAGTTTCTGAGCAGTGGCGAGTCTAAGTGGCTTCGTCAAACTAGGCTTGTTGTTCTGCTTCCTCACAGTTATGATGGCCAGGGCCTTCAAAATTCAAGTGCAAGATTTGAGCGTTTTCTTTAGGTACTCCCAAACTAACCATTATGATTTTTGAAGGAAAAAAAATGTTTTCTCAACCTTCTCTCTTTTGTATATTTGTTAATTATTGTTCTGTCATTGTGATTCCTGAAGGAATTTTAATTGCTTATGTTAAAAATAAAAATTAATTGAATTACTTTTATATTGCAATTTCCTTTTAGTTTAATATGCTAGCATTTGCCTATATTTTAATTTATGGTTATTGGTCACATCTTTGAGAATTGAATAAGATTTATTGAAGACTTGTCCTTTGTAATGGAGTCCTTTAGATTTAGTTCTTCTATGATGCTTGCTCTATTACTATCACGTTTAGTGCAAGAGAACATAGTTGCTATATTTTACATCAAGCCCCAACCAAGGTTTTAAAAAATGCAAGGCGTACCTGAGGCGTTTTGCTATTGTGAGGCGAGGCGTAAGCCTCGAGGCGGTCCGAGACATAAGCCTCGAAGCTATACGAGGCGTAAGCCTCGACTTAAATTAAAAAATAATATATAGCAAAACAGTAATAAAATTATATAAATATAAAATAACATAAAATTATAAAATTCATAACATAAACATTAATTGTCTTTAAGTTTTAATAGTTTGTTAGTTTAAGTCTTAAACTCTTAATTAATTTTAGAAAGTCTTATAAAATCATAAAGTTGTCCAAATAACATTGAACATAGCCACCACCAATAGACCACCACCATCATCACTAGCTATCATTAAAAAAGTTGTCCACAAAATTATTATTTTCTTCTTTATAGGTGTCAATATCTTCCCATTCGGACTCTTCATCCACCGGTAATAGTCTTTTTCCTTTACCTACAAACAATTAAAAACAGACAAATAATTTTACTGACTGTCCAAATAATAAATAAATAAAATAGCAAATATTTTAATTAAAAATATATATATAACATTCGGCAGAAACTGTAAAGCAAAAGAAAATAGAAATGAAATGAAAAAAGAAAAAAAATAAGAAATAAATAAATCAAATAACAAAATATTAGAGGTAGTTGACTTGACCCAAAACAGTAAAATAAATAAATAAGAATGCTCAGTGTCGGCAACTAACAAGTCAAAAAATTAGAAAAAAAAAATTTACATACCTTTCATCCTTTCAGCAAATGGAGGCAGGCAGCCGGCAGGTTCTTTCCTTTCTTCTTTTTCTTTTTCTTTTTCTTCTTCTTCTCCTCAGTAGCGGCAGCGGCAACAAAAAAGGTTCTTTTTTTTTTGGTTTTTTAATTATTTTAACATACATAACCCTAAAACCCATATGGGTATTTTTAAAACCTTCTGGGTCGACCCAGATCCGGCTGAAACAGTGAAGCGTAAGCCTCACACGCCTTAGTTCGCACCGCCTCGGCATTGCGAGGCGAGCCTTGAGGCGATTTTCTGGCGCCTCGTTTTGAGGCGCGCCTCAAGGCGTACGCCTCGAGCGTTTTTTTAAACATTGGCCCCAACTTGACTTGTGGCTTTTTCAAGTAAAAGCTAATAAAAAATAAAAATACAAACGAGTCAAATGTTGATAAATCACTTTTTTGTTCAAGTAAGAGCAAGGATGTTAAAATTTTGTTCATTAGCAAGTTGTTTTTTCTTTTTCTCTATGGACCTCTTTTAATCAAGCTTTAGGTGTCATATAAATGTATATGGTGTCAAGCTTTAGCGATTATATAAACTCCTTTTTTATCTTTGAAAGTTTTGATTTCAGTGTGACTCTGTATTTTGAATTATATTTAATATGGAACTTTGACTGCTTCTGCTGCTTTCTTTTTTCTTTACAATGCTTAGATAGTTTAATTCAATTTGTATAAATGATGAATCTTTGATTGTCATTTTCTGTTATATTTGCATAAAAAGTGTGTATTTGCTGTAGTCTTTATCTAAGCATTGTAATAATCTTGTAGCCTTAGTTTTTATTTGTGTTTTATTTTATCTTTGGCCTTGAGATAATTGTGGTAACCCATCAAATACCTTGTCATATAGGTTGCTTTATTTTACTAAGTGATTTTGCATGTAATATTGATATTTTTTATTAATCATTTATACTTTGACCTTTTTTCAATTAGATGCAGGAAACCAATGAAGCAAGAAAGACGTTCTCAAATGCAAAATCGATTTCATTTGCCTAATATTTTGGGGACCAGAGCAAAGCTACTGATGATGAGGCCTTGCATGCTTGCAATTTTTTGTATGTATCCTAATTAATATTTTATAGTTGAAATCAAAGTGTTGGTAACTTTTTCTGCTGATGATTGTAATAGAATAAGTGCTTCAATGAAGAATTTTTTATCCCCTTATATAAAATGTAGTACTGATAAAAGCACTATATAAAAGTCTTGTTTGCCTACTCTTTATATATCAATTGAACAGCCCTTAAACTCTGAAACAGAAAAGAATATTTAAAAAAAAATTGGACATTAACTATAACAGAGCTTTCTATTGTGATGGTTAGAATAAGTTTATGTGACGTTGTACAGTCTCATCACAAATGTTATATTGTGATAACTCATCTTGGACACAAATCGATTGCACTATTATACATCTCTCATAAGTGACGATGAACCTCACAAGGTCGTCATAGATGTTGCATCTTGACGGATAAAATCAAACACACCAATGCCAAATTTTAAGGTAGTTGTATATGTCACCCTATATATGTGAGGGTAAATTGTCACAAGGCCGTCACAGATGGTATACTGTTATGATTGTTTCGGCCACAAAAGCAATGCATTACAATAATAATGATCATAAGTGACGGTATATAGGTCATCACAGGTAATGTACAGTAACTGTTGACCATCACTAGAGTGTCACTGATGGTTCATCTGCAATGGAACACAATCCGTTGCAGATTCCTCACCGGCAATAATTCTCTAGTGAGTGGGAATATTTGTGACGAAGTAAACTCGTAACATAATGAAAGTTTTTTGTCACAGGGTGAACAGTAAGTTGTCACTAAACTTTTTGGGTCGGACCTATTGCGACTGCCATGTGACGGATTTTTACCCGTCGCATAAAATAGTTTTAGCGACGATTCCGTCCCATATACTATGCTTTGTAACTAATTTGCGGCCGTCACAAAAATGCATTTTTGTCTTGCTTCATTTTCATCCAAGAGAAGTAACTGATCAAGCTCCTTCTCAAGCTTTTTGATTTTAACATAAGCATACCAAAAGCTCTCCCGATTCCATTTACGCATGGCACTAGAAGTACTGTTGCGAATACTACGATTAAATCGCATGGTTTAACTTGATGGGCAAAAGGTTTATCGGTTTTTCATGGAAGGAATTGATACGTAGAATTGAAGTGAAAAATCATAGAAATTTTAATTCAGATAACAGAGAGAAATTTTTCTGTTTCAGAGTTTATTACGCATTGAGGTTTAGGTATTTTGAATTATTAACCTTCATTTTGAAACTTTTATTTTGCTTGTCAAGTCGAGGGAGGGTTTTTATTTAGTTGGTCAAGCGATGTCCCTAAATTTACGGCCTGCGTAACACCTATTGTACCATCAAGGACACGCAGCAAGTTCAAAATGACAGTAAAATACATTGTATCTGCTCTTGTGGGAGTAGCTGCAGACTGCAGTTGCTTGGGCATGTCATCGCATTATTGCAGCCAGGAAAATATTCGGAGGTGCTACCCCATCAACTGTCGAAAGAAAAGAACGGTGGGAAGGAACTGACAAGAAGTTTCAGGCATGACCTCGCTCTGCAGGTCCACCAGTGGTAATGAATCCCATCAGTCGTCAGAATTTCATTGTCAAGTCCAGCACTGAATAATGAAGTTTTACTCATTATGTTAATTTGCTCGTACTTAAATGGTTCACTCTACTTCTACACTGATTCATAAATATTGTGTTTAGCCTGGAGAGTATTATTAAAGATAGGGATGCTATTTTAGATTATAATGGCTGGTGTGCCCCTTTTTATCTGTGCGTACTGCTTGCTAATGCTGTGAACCTTGTTACATATTGATAAGTGTTGAAATCATTCATTTTCTTTTAATTATTGGCACATATAATTTAAAAAATTAATAATTGAAAAAGAATTGTCTTTTATGATAACGAATTTTGGATGAAAAATTAGTATGGAGTAATGATGAAACAAATTAAGGAGTTGAGTGATCATATGTCAAAGAAAATAGTTTGAAGTCCTGCCTATCATTAGTAATATAGTTTAAAGACTTTTGGTAACATTATCTTTATAAATAATAATATCAATAATACTAATTAAAATAGATTAAATTGGTCAATCCGTTTAGAATTAATATTAAGTAGATACGGAATAAAGTTAAAAAATTTTAACACACCTAACAGTGTTAAATAACAGATTTACACGAATTACCAACCTTCGTCCTAGAGTGCATGCTGACCAACAGCTATAAATATGAAATAAATTTTCTGCACATAGTCACAGAGTGCAGGCTGACCAACAGCAATTAATATATATGAAATAAATTTTCTGCATGCTTAGTGTATAATATTTTTGCCTTTGTATGGGCATATTATTTTTAACATAATGGCCATTTATGTTGGAGATAAAATGAGGAATTTTCTGCATGTTTAGTGTATATTATAATATTGTATGGGCATTTTTATTTTTAACATAATGATCATTTATGCTGCAATAAATTGAGGTATCTTCATTATTTTATGGTTCATATTCAAGATGGCAGGAGGTATAGCTGCAAATTCCAGCTATACCCAATTTTAAATTTATTATTATTGATTATCTCTCTCCTTTGCTTTTTTACATTGCGGGTGATTTTTTAAGTCTCTATAGTCTTGGAGAAGAGCTCTTTTACCCTAATGTTATATACTCGTCAATGCAGGGCCCTTTCACGCTTCCTTTATGCTAATGATACCATTCTCTTTGTACGGGCTACTGCTGCCACCTTCAGAGAATAATTTTGGGTCTTCGACTTTACAGCTTGCTTTCGGGTCAACATATTATCTAAAATGAACTACACATATTTTTTGGTTCCGATATTTCAGTTGTCCGGAAATCTTCTTCAATGCAAATTTCAGATATGAAAAGAGGTCCTTATCCTTTCTGATATCTTGGTGTTCCTCTTTTCAAAGGAGCTCCAACCGTTTCTCATCTTCGGCCTTTAGCTGATGTACCTTCTCCAGTTTTCAATCTTGGAAGGAGCTGCTTTCTTTGATTTGGAGACTTTAACCTATCAACTCTGTTATTACTTTGACTTTTTTTCATACTTTTGCTATTTATCGCTGGCATTTGGATCTTCTCAAGAATTTAACCGATCTATTTGGAAATTTTTTTTTTGGACCGGCTTTATTCTTTTGAAGAAATCGGTTACAGTCTCGTGGTCTTCTTGTTGCACTCCTCAGATTTCACGTGGTTTGGAGCTCAAGAATTTGGCTGATTTTAATGAAGCAATCCTTGGTAAACTAGCTTGGAAGTTAATGACAAAGAACACTCCTACTTTCAGTTTTTGAAGAAATCCTTATAAAGGTATAAGCATAATAGGCTTTTTTATGTTGCCTCGTCTATTTGGCCTCCTATTCAAAGTTTCTGTGATCGGTTAAGGGGTGAGATTTGTTAGGTTCTTGGCGAGACTCCAAGGTAAGTTCTGGCTTGATAATTCGATTGGCCGTCCTTTAGTGGAGTTGGTTAATTTGGAAAATAGGATTTGTGATCCAGATATTTGTATTTCAAGTGTTACAATTTGTCTTGGTGGTATTGTTATTCCTTCCTTAATTTTGACGGATTCTCCTGATGTTGCTCATACTATGACTTCTTTTCGAGTGGATCTTCAAGCTGCTAATAGGCTTGTTTGGATGCCTTTCTCCTTGGGTAACTTCTCATGTAATCTTCTCTATAAGCACTTGGGAAATTCTTCGCTCAATAATGACTGGAACAAAATGCTTTGGTCTAATTATATTCCTCCCTCTCGCTTTTTTTTTAGGCGCCTTCCTATTGGTGAGGTCTTTAGGCACCAAGGTTTTAGTTTTCCTTCTCGGTGTCTGGTTTGTAAAAGGTATGAGGAAACTATCTCTCATTTTTTTGTTTCTTGTCCATTTGATGCTGCTGTTTGGGATTTTATTTCTTCTCGGTTTGGTTAAAAACTGGATGTTTCAAATTCTTGTTTGGAGTTGTACATTGCAGCTACAAAAGTGTCCATGAGTAATCAGGTTTATGGTCTTTGACACTGTTGTGGGGTGTAATGCTTTATGGTATGTTCGTAGACGAGCCCTTCATTTCGATGTTGCTAATCCTTTATCTCGGGTTTTTGTGGTTTTTACTCAAGCTATTCGTGAGGTGAATTCTCTTCTTCATGGTCACATTTCCAATACCATTTCGGATTCAATGTTGCTTAAAGGTCTTGGTGTCGATTTGAAGCCGACCAAAGCTCCTAAGATATTGGAAGCTTTCTGATGTTTGCCTTTTTCAAGTTGGATTAAAGTTAATACTGATGGTGCAACTAATGGAGGTCCTAGTCCAGCAGATGGTGGTGGTTTTTTCCGTACTACACAAGGTTTGGTTAAAGGCTGTTTTACTTTTAATGCTGGTGTTGTTTCAGCTTTTTGAAGCATATTTCTTTGTAGTTATGTTTTCCCTTGAGAAAAACCGAGTTTGCTGGTTTCCTATTTGGATAGAATGTGATTCATCTTCTGTTCTTCATCTTTTGAAATCTATGTCCTTGGAGGTCCCATGGAACTATCATGGCATATGGTCTAATTGCCTCTTTTTCCTATCCAATGTTCACCATAAGGTTACTCATATTAATCGTGAGAGGAACTATGTTGTTGATATTGTTTCCAAGCGAAAGGTGCAGGTCTTATCCGATCAATGGTGGCATGAGCTACATGACTTTTGCATTGTTGCTCATCTTGTTGATTTCTGGGGTGGTCTTCATTTTTGTTAATTTTTACTTTATCCTTTTAGGATGGTATATAATACTGGTACTCTTTATCCTTATAACGGTTTCCCCACTAGGGTTGCCCAGTTAATTTTATTTTGTTTACACAACTGTGTATGACTGTTGTTTCTTATGTAAACATTTTTTCTTGTTTTAATGTTATGGTGAGGCTGCTTTTGGGGGTTCCAACTTAGTTGGGATGTCCTTTAGTGATCTAATTTCGCCTTTTCTCGGATTATTAAGACTTTGGGGGTGCATGGCATCCTTTTTCGGGTTACTATAAAGTTGATCTATTTTGTTGGCTATCTCTCAAATTTATGGATGGTTTAAAGTTAATAAAGATTGGGTGGCATTAGATAGTCCTCTAATAGCTTCTTCGGTGGTGTATTTGGAACTTCTAGAAGCTTCAGTAAAGGATGCTTCTATTGGCCTATTAGCTTGACTTACGCTTTTGAGGTAGAAATTTTGGTAGTAACAAAAGCAAATAGGGTTTTGCTAAATCCTTTTCTTGGAATTTTGACTAGCTTGACAGCGACTCAAGTTTTGTGGTGCAACCTTTCCAAACCAAGTCTTTCAAGTTTTGAAGTGCAGCTGTTATTAGTGGACAAATTGTATAAGTTACTTGACTTCCATTTCATTCAGAGTTTCACATATATTTTAAGAAGGGAGCATAATAGCTAATGAACTATTTATTGGATAAATATTCCAAAACGTCTCTGATTGTGTGGGCGTGCCACCTTCTAGATTTAAAAAAATAAGAAAAATAGCTACAACAATAATAAATGATAAGAAAAAAATATAACTATTAGACTATTGTATGTAATTGCAGAGAACAAACTATTAAAATGTTCTAAATTGCCTTAGTGATAAAGGACTTAACCAACTAAGAAAACTAACTAAGAACAAACCAGAAAATTAAATAGCTGAAGCCAATAAAATAGGTGGCCTAAAAGCCAGCACAAAATTAAATATCTAAGATAGGTGGCCTGTCTTTAAAGATATAAAATTATGAAATAGCTTTCTAAAAGAGGGAATAATCTACAAATCTAAAAAGAATTGTGTAGTAGATGTTGAGGTCTGTCTTTAAAGACCATAAGAAGCTTTAATATAGGAGTTGAAGTCACCCACAAAATCCATTGTTTTTTCTATGTGGCATAAATGCTTAATACTTATATTTTCCAGCAAACAATTAACTTTTGGATTCCAATCAATGTGGGATATATGAATTTTCTTTAAACAACATGATCCTTAGTATTTCAAAAATGGTTGTTAAGAACTCGGTTTATACATGGTCTTTTGATAAGACTAAATTGCATTATTTTAGACTATCTTTTGAGTAGTTTGTGCTCATTTCAATAAGAAATTCATTGAACTCTATTATTTTCCCTTCTGTATGTGAAAACCAATATAAAAGAGGGATATTTTGGTCATTTTACATTGTTGAGGGGAAAAAATATAATATTTGTGTTTTTAATGTTCAAATGTTGGAAATGACTCTAGAAAGTGAAAGAGGAGTGTAAAAAAAGTTAAAGGGGATTTTAGGTCGAAACTTTCCATATATAGATTCTCGAAGGCTATCAAAAGTGAATATTCAAGCAACTCTGAGGGTAAAAGTGGATTTTGCACATCAAAACTAGTAAAGCCAAACAATTTCATGCCAAGTCATCAAATTCAACATCATCAAAAGGTCCAAAAAATGAAAGTGGTGTGCCACATCATTAATGCACATATGGTACACCTTCAAAGTTATCATAGATAACCAAAGTCATGCTAAATGTCGAAAAAAGTGAAAAAAAAAATAATTTTCATGCATCATGCATAGAGGCAGTATGATATGGTTGCCCCACATGTTTTATTAAATTAGAATAATTTGATGAAACGTAGAGTCTATTTTTTGGCCTCAACTCTCTTCATTAGTGGCCTACAATGGCCACTGCTACAACTGCATCGTTCTTTGGCCATCTTCTCCTTCCACGCTTAGTTTTCTTTCTAGACTAGAATTCATTCAGATCATGGTTCATAGGTGTAGGAAAATCAGTTCTCATTGATGCATGACTAGCCATCTTGAAAATAATCTTTCTAGCAGCTTCTAAATCGATGTCTAAGCTTTTGTTCATTCTGCCATAGACCTTCGATTTTCCAAAGTCACAGTTGGCTTAAAGGTTATAGTGTCTGCTCTTCCAACTAAGGGTGTCAGAGGCAGTCTGATATGGTTGAAGAACACCATTTGAGTTGTATTTTTTGTTCTGACCTTGAAGTACTCATTGTTTCCCTCGGTTTGAATTTGTTTCTTGGTCGATAAAGGAACATATGGTGGACCTTTGTACTATACTTTCAACCCGTCGCATCCAAGTATGTGAGGTCATAATGATCTTCACTCTAATAGATGCATCATAAGGAGTCACCACCGTGCTAGACATAGTTTGAGGCGCCAATAACGTGATAGATGAGGCCTTGTAGGCCTACACACCAATAGGCCTCAGTAAGGTTTGTGGGCTATAATCGAGATAGATGTGGCCGACATCGAGGCAAAGGTAGCCTTGGAAGCCAGCACTCTAATAGGTGCAATATGAAGGACTAACACTGAGATGAATGCGACCTTAGAAGCCGGCATTAAGACAGAGGTAGCCTTGGAAACCAGCACTGGTATGAATGCGGCCTTAAGGGCTGACATCGAGGCAAAGGTGGCCTTGGAAGCCAGCACTCCAATAGGTGCAGTATGAAAGAATAGCATTGGGATGGATGCGGCCTTAGGAGCCGAAATTGGGACATAGGCAGCCTTGGAAGGCTTGAACTTACTGTTGCAACAATTCTTGCAACTATTGGAAGAATTCAACATATTTTTCTCGTGATTTTCCATCATTCTTTAGCAACCTCAAATATCATCCACTAAGTCATGTAAAGCATTTGATCTCATCTTAGCTTTTTAGTTGATGGGTTCCACCAGGCGTGCCAAAAAATATGTTCGATAAATATTGCAACATGGGTGTCTCTGATTGTGCATGTGTGCCAATTTATAGATTAAAGGAAATAAGATAAATAACAACAACAATAATAATAAATGCGAAGAAGAAAATATAAATTTCAGACAATTGTATTAAATTGCAGAAAACAAACAATGAAAATGATCAAAATTGCCTCAATGATAAAGGACTTAACCAACTAAGAAAAATAACTAAGAACAATGCTAGAAATTTAAAAAACTAAAGCCAATAAAATAGGCCGCTTAAAGGCCAAATTAAATGGCTAAGATAGGCGGCCTAAGGGCCAGCTCATAGTAAAGAAATAAAATTATGATATAGCTTTCAAAGAGAGAGAATAATCCATGAATCTAAAAAGAGTAGTGTAGTAGATGTTGAGGTCTATCTTTAAAGTCAATAGAAGACTTCAATATATAGAGTAAAAGTCACCCAGGAACCCATTGCTTTTCCGATGTGGGATAAATACTTGTCACCAAACAATTATCTTTTTATTTCCAATCAATGTGGGATATTTGCATTTTCTTTAAACAACATGAATCCTATTATTACAAACCAAAAATAATGGTACAAACACTACCAAAGATGGTTGTTAAGAGCTTAGGTTCTTCATGGCCTTTTGATCTTCCCCATAATTTTCGTCAAGCTCATTTAATGATTTGTGGGGTATTCCTAGCAAGTTTAGACTTTTTTTTTTTTTTGGTTATTGTGTTTTATGGTTTTCTTCCCCTGTTAGGGTCGTTGGTTCAACTCTTTTTTGAACTTGTATGTTGGCAAGGTCTAGTTGTGGTTGGGGTTTCCAACATAGTTTAAATCCTTTGCCTTTGTTTTTTCTAATCATCTTTCTAGATTATTATCATCATCATCATCTTTTCTTCTCTTAGACTAGATCTTTAGGACCCCTACTTCAAAGGTTAAAGATTAGTTAGAATTGAATGGTTATTGGGTCTTTATGGAGGCTTTTACTTTTTATTTTCCAAATCTTGTGGCTAAAATTTCAAGGGTCAAGGTGGATATGCTGCGGCCTGATAGGTTAATTTGGGAGCTCTCAACTTCTGGTGAGGTTACTTGCTGTGACATGTATCTAACTTTAGTTGGCTTTCATAGTGGTGTTTCGTGGGGAAAAAGTCTTTGCAATCATTTCATTCTCCCTTCAAGGGATTTTTTCTGTTGGAGATTATTTTTTGGTAAAGCTCATGTGGAGGAGGTTTTGATCCAATAAGGGTTTGCTATTGTTTCATGGTGTCATATGTTTAAAGGGAAAAGGAATCTATTCGGAAACCTTTTTTTATTATCCTTATGCTCATGCTCTGTAGGGTTTTGTGGGTGTCAAGTTTTAGATTTCTTTGGGCAGTTTTGATACTCCTATTGAGTTGTTCCTACATATTTCTTCTTTAAGGTTGAGTTCACATATTGCTAACTTGTTCATTGCAGCTGTGGTGGTAGTTTTTAATGTTATTTGGTTCACTCAGAATAGGTAGTTCCATTGTAGTAATCTCTTTTCGATTGTAAGAGCTTTCTCTTTCATTTGGTCATCTATTTATGAAGCTAATTCAACCTAAAAAGGTGTTATGCATAATAATGTGCAGGATCTTTCTTTTCTTCAAGCTTTAGAGGTCAAGAACTTTTCTGCTAAGGCTCTTAGGATTGTCCCAGTTTCTATATCTCTTCCTTCCCTGGGTTGGGTGAAGGTTAATACTAATAGGGATGATGTTGTTGCTCCAGGTTTAGTTGGTGGTGGTGGCATCTTCGGGAATAGTAAAAGGTTTGTTCGGGGTGTCTTTTCTATTTTTTTTTTTTGTGCAGCTTTTGCTTTTCAAGCTGAGTTCGAGGAGGCCATGTATACTATTGATTTGGCTCACAAATTTTTGGGACTAAGCTTTGGAATGAGAATGAATCTAGCATTTTTTCTAGTAACCAGGTTGTGGTTTTGTGGAGGTTTCAGGCACAATTTTCTAATTGCATCCACTTTATTCATACCATTGAGTTTCAAATTTCTCATGTATTTTGGGAAGGCAATAGAGTTGCTGACATTTTGTCTAAAAGAGCTGTGGTTGATCAGTTGGATTTTTGGAGTTTCCTATGGATTGTCTTCAGAAGCATAGGGATGATCTCTCAGGCAGTAATACTTATAAGTTTAGTTAGTTTTGTGGTCTTGTTTTCTGTTTATTTTTCTTGGTACTCTTTACCTCTATTAGGTTGTATTAGATCTTTTTGTATTAACTCTTTTTCATATTTATTTATTTGGTCTGTGTTTGGTTTTTGTTTTGAGGGGTGCCAGTCTAGTTTGGATGCCTTGAAACTTTTTCCTACATAGTCATGTCATTTTGTTGATAATGATTATTATTTAAATAAAGCTATATCTTAATTTTAATTTTAGCAATCTTGAAAATTGCTTCAAACCCTATTTAATCCTTTTTCTTCCTTTTTTTCCCTACTAAGTTGCATTAATTTAGTTATAAATCGAGTTCATTGTAGACCAAGGATGGGTCCACAAAGAAGAGTAAGTTCTCCAAAATCAAATTATATAGATCGGTCCAACAAAGATAGACAACACTAATTGCTTAAAAAGTGATCATGTTGATATTTTCTATTTTTGAATATTTAGTTGCTATTTGATAATGAATATGTTTTTTTTATAACTTAATTGGATATAGTTTTCTTATTTCAAACATTAATTAGAGTTCGTTAGACATTTTAATTACTATAATTATGGAGGGGGAAAAACACAATCAACAAATAAAAACAATTTAGAAAGATTTTCAAATTCGTAGTTTATGTTCTTTTTTTTCTTTAACTTTATAGTTATTTGAGATAATTAATAAAGTTTAACTACCACAAACTAACCTTCATTAAGCATTTGAAGTAAACAAGAAACATATGACAAAATTTTCTTTTGGCACACATATGATACAATTGAGTAGAAAAGATTATATGGGTCAAATATAGTTATACATCATATTATCACTCATAATATGAGCTGGCATATGACACGTTGACAAAGTAAGAGGACATTTTGGAATATAAGCAAAGGATTTGCCTTAAACAAGCATGAAGAAAATACGTTCGACTCTGTCATATTGTATTCTCATGGGAAAAGCCAAAAGCACTAGATTAATCTCCACTTCAGCTTGGATACTTACCTTGTGATATCGACCATAAGCATCTCAACCATATTCACAACAGGAAAGGAAGCTAATTTACAAAAATCCCACCAAATATGGGAAATCAATATCATTACCAAAATTTAATCCTAGTATCATAATCATTTAACAAAAGCACCAAACCATATCAAAAGCTACTATAAAAACCACAAAAATATAGATTCATAGTACGAGGAGTTTCATACACCTCTAATCCATACATTGTCATTAAAAACATTTGACTTGAGCACCTGAGTATCTTTGGTAGGGACCACACCGGTGCCAATATTATTTCATGTTTACTTTATTCAGATAACGACCAATATTCCAGTGAACATGGGTGATGCAGATTTGTGCTTCAATAGTTTGGAGCATCAGGTAGGGGCGACATCATTTTAATTATTGAAATAGAAAATTCCTTCCAAACTTGACTACCCATAATTAAAAGTCCATTCTTCCTCCTACTCTAGAGGAACAAGTACCTTAAAAAGTGCAAGTCGCAGCTCATCAAGCTGAGTTAGAAGGTTTCCAATATGAGATAGTAGAAATTAAAAAGATGAATCAAGAAGTAGCTTGGATACAACAAATTCATAAATATTCAAATTTCCAAACAAACTGGATGCACAAATTCTTAGACAAATGGACATCGTGAAAAGCAGAGCCCGTCTTAAACATGACTAGACATTCAAGACCTATCCAAGTCAATGATAAAATTTGTGTCCCCAATAGAGAAAGAAGCGAAAAGATAAGAGATACTCAATCTAGGTTACGACAAATCAAAATCTTAACACAAAGGAGGTCAAAAGGCAATTTCGTGCTTGATAAAGCTGCAAAGCTCAAACCAAATCAGCGTAATAACCAAATAGCAGAAGAGTTTAAACATATTGTACACGATGATTTCAAAAAGAAAAAAAGGATCAGTTTGACCACCAGTGGACAGCTAACCTAGTTCAAACTCATTTCATAAAAAAGATTGCTAATACAAACCTACCTTAAAGATTTGTCACACCAAAGTTCGATATATATGAAGAAACAACTTATCCAATAGAGTATCTAACTCATTATCATCATGTCATGTGCCCACTCAGCTACCACAAGAAAATAAGAGAGGCAGTGATGAGCAATATATTTTTTATTTGCCTAAAATGAGTGACTTTGACATGGTTCGACAGCCTAAAGGCAGAGTCAATCAGTTCTTTTGAATAGCTGATCAATCAGTTTGGAGCTCAGTTCACATCGAGCATCAAAGTAGAAAACTGGCTAACCATATGTTCACAATAGTCCAAGGTAAGTTCAAAACTCTTAAACTTTACACTCAACGCTCAATAGGGAAAAAGTAGGAATACCTAACTATAACAATTCAATTGTGGTTGAGGCTTATCGAAAGGGCTTAAACAAAGAAAATCTCTTGTGTGACTCCATGACGAAGACAAAACCATAAATTATATTTGGAGCAGTGTCTCGAGCAACCAAATACACCAAATTGGAAGAGGACTAAAGGCTAGATAGAGATAAATTGAAAAATCTCAAAAAAAGGAAATTCATGCGAAGTGGCAGAGCCATGATTTTCACCAAAGCAATTGCAAGAGCCAGCTATCTCGACCACACCACGACATCAAAAAATGGATTCATCAAGCGATCCATTCAAATATTACTTCCTAAGTATAATCCCGAAGTGATTTGACTTGAAGGGAAAAGATTACGTAAAACAGACAAAGAAGAGTATCTGTGTCCTTGGACTCGTGATACACAAAGTTTTGTGCTTTCCACAACACTATGGACATCTCAACTTAGATTGTCACCAACTAAAGTGGGAAATCATGACACTGATCAAAAATGATATTTGAAGGAGTTCATACCCTTTGAGAAGGCAAAGAAGGAAAGTGACCGGCATGAATCTCCAAGACAAAAGTCTAAAGGAAGACAAAAAGAAGATAGAGAAGTACAAGTCATACATGTTGGATACTCTAGCAGAGTAGATACCATTACAGCTCAGAATGAATATATCAAGAACACTAAGGTAGTAGCTATTGAGGTTACAAATAGAAAACCCCTAGATTGCTATTCTGGATTCTGAAGATCTTTATCATAGAAGACTATGCTAAAGGCTTTATTTCTCCCACGATGATGCTTTAGTAACCCAGCTCAGGATAACATATAAGCTAGTAAAAAGAACCCTCATCAAAAATGGAAGCTTTGTCGATCCATTTTCCTATCAATCCTAAGGATCATGGGATAGGACTTTAACAAAATATAAAAGGTAAAAACAATGAACCATAAAGGATTCAATGATGTAACAAGTCGAGTCATTGGAAAGGTTACACTACCAATCCAAATTCACCAGTTATAATCTACTCCAAAATGATTGCAATAAATTTAGAGTCAGCATACAATGTGATACTCGGAAGATCATGATTGTATGAGATGAAAGCTTTCCCTTCCTCATATCATCAAATGATCAAATTTCTAGTTTGCAGAAAAATTGAGAAAATTTAGAGTGACCAAGTTTAGGCTTGTTCTTTTTTTTGTCACAACCATGAAAGGAAAGGTGCATAGAGACAAATAACAATTACAACAATATGAAATCCTCATAGTCATAGTAGAAGATCAAGCCAAAGAAGCAATTGAATAAGAACATAGACAAAGTAAGACCGAGCAAACAGTTCGAATCAGCACAAAGTTTTTAGCTGAGACAAGGAAAAATCTGCTAAAACTTCTTAAAGAAAGAAAACATTTTTTCACTTGGGACATGTCCAATATGCTAGGGATCAACCAAAAGTTAATTACCCCTAAAATTCAAATGATGATCTACAACAAAAAAGCAAGAAGCCATTAAATGAGAATAATCAAAATCTCATAAAATTCCCCACCTTAGATTCAATCATTCTTACCAAAATCAAAATTTCAAGGTCTCACTGGTCTTTCATTCTCTCCAACGGTCAGACCCTAGTCACCCGAGACAAAAAAGTATCGTTTCTTTCAGCTTTTGTCCCCAAAAAAAGGTATAGGAAACAATTTCCTATTTGGACGAGCGTTCAACGTATACCAATGGCGTTCATGTGTGTTCTCTTTAATATGAACATGCATGGATCTAAACAGAAGTTAAGAAATTTCTCATAAATTTAGATAGTTAAGATCGTTCTCAAGCAATTTGGCATAAGTTTCTAATGAGCAAGGTTAAAATAAAATAAAAAAGCTTGGATAAAATGAGGAAAGGGAATACTAAGACTGAACTTAAAATGAAGTTCATAAAAACAAATAGCACCTTCCTGTGAACGAGTAGCACATTTTGGAACGACACACCGTACTAACCTCGATGGTCTCAGAAAATTGGAACTCGATTCTTATACGTTTCAAAACTTAAAAGCTCTTTGCTGGTTTAAACTACAATAGTTTTCCTTCTCACAACGAACCCTTTGAGTACCAAAAACTTCTCCTTGGCTCCTTTCTCTTCATCATCTTCTGATTCAGCAAGATCAATAGCAAAAGATGATTTCAAAGTCTCAACTGCAATTGATACATCCTTTGAGAAGGCCTTGGTTACCGAAACCTCAACAAAAGCTGAGTTAGAGGAGGCCTCAACCACAAATTCTTAGTGAACTTTTCTTAATTTTCTCGAAGAGAGAACTATAATTAGTGCTAACTTCAGTACTCTTACTACTACAATTGTCTCTGTACATACCGAAATTGTCACACTAAGACTCAGAAACATAAGACATTTTCAAATTCGGTATTACTAACAGGTTCTGAAAGAAGCAGGATACAAAATCTTACCAAAATTCAAATAGAAATTTAGATTGGGAAGAAAGATTAACATGTTCACTAGTAAAGCTTGAAAGAACTCTCTTGAAGATACTCAAAATATCTCTAGGAAAATACCATAAGATCTAAACACCAAACAGAGAGAAAAAAAAATCCCCATGTTTATAGAAAAAGAATGAGAATAAGAAAAAGGAAAAAGAACGAACAGCAAAAAGCTTCTCGAGAAAATTCAAAGCCCAAAAGTAAGGAAAATCGCCAAATCAATTCAATAAAATAAAGAAAAAATGAGGTGTATTTTCAACTTTTATATCTAAACTGAGGAAATAAAGTCCTAACAGTTAAGATTAAAGCAAGAAAGATCAACGCTCTATAGCACATACACTAAAAAATTGAAAGGATAGAAATGACCTCAAACAAATCATGCACCCAAAGAAATCATGATGCTTCGATACGTGGACGACGTCTCAAAGTACATTAAATGGTTGCAAAACTCAAGGAGGTGTGCGATAGTTGAGGCAAAAGTTTAAAAAACTTACGAAACTCTACTCTTATAATAGAAGTGTTTCCTTATTATAAAGTAGGGGCTAACTATATGGTTAAATTATAATTAGATGACAAATCACCACTTATAATAAGGTGAGATAGAATATGACATGTCGACAAAGTAAGAGGACACTCTGGAGTACATATAAAGAATTGGCCTCAGATAAACAAAATGCATATAAATACATTGGACTAGGCACATTGTATTCTCATGGGACAAGTCAAAACCACTAGATAAATCTCCAATTCGGCTTGGATACTTACCTTGGCATGGAATAATAAGTACACATCATATCATAAGCATAACAGAAAATCGTATGTGATTTTAATATAAAAGTGCAATATCTACCATAATCTCTACCAAATTCACAACAAAAAAAGGAAGCTAATTTACAAATGACCAGATCTAGAAAATTATTAGCATAATCGAAATATGATCCTAGTATCAAATTCACTCAACAAAAGCATCAAATCATAGTTAAATATACCATATAAATCTCAAAAAGAGAGGTTTAAGGTACAAGGAGTTTATTTATACATTGTCATTAAAAACATCTTACTTGAACATCGGAGTGTCTTTGGCCGGTACAAAGAGTTTATCCATACATTGTCATTAAAAACTATATTTTGCATATTAAGAGTGCAGATTTGTGCTCGACTAAAGATAAAAAACCAACAACTATAAACATAAACATTATAAAACTATCCTTATTGTGCAATTTTCTTTTTTTCTTTTTTATGGTCTTCTAAAAGTTGATTTTTTTTTTTAATATTCTAAAGTTGACGTAAACTTTAATTTGACTAATATATTTGGATATTCTAACAAGATCAGCCCTGGGATTTCTCTAGGACTCCCAAAGGCCCTGTCTAGGGGAAGCCCTATTAGGAATTCTACAAAAAGACTGGCAAAACCTCCACTAAAAAAAGAACTACCCAAAAATTACGTTGCACAGAAAATAACATATATCTAATCCCACAAAAACTGCAGCAGATACAACAAAAACCTCAACATCATTAACAATAACAACTAAAATATGGGTCTCAGACCTGAATATCAAATACTACAATATTTCTAAGTCCAGAATATACCAAAGCACTCTATGAGTAGAATTTAAGAAATAAAATCTACAGAAAGATAATACAACAAATCAAAAATAAATAAAAATTACAATGGGAGTTGGGGTAGAAGACAATGAAGGAAATGTGATACCCTTGTTAGAGCCTCCAACTATCAGCTAGAACGTTGAGAACAAGTTAAAAGCAAAAAAAGTGAGATGATAATCTTGGTGAAAGAAACATTAATATAAGAAAATCAGTGTTTAAATAATAATAATTTCTCTCTCAAACCCTCACTTTTCAATCTTTTGAAAGGTTCCTGTGTTTAAAACATGGTTCACAAAACTTAGTCTAGTATCCTCTATTGCATGGGGGAAAAAAGAATATCAGAGAAAAAGGGGCTTTGGTTTTCTCAAAAAATACATTTTTTTATAATAATCGAAAAATGATGATTGAGGAAGGAAAGGAAAACCCCAAACCATCCTCAACAAACAAATTTATACGAAAAATAACAAAGTCTTATAAAAGATTGAAGAAAACCAAAAAAATAAAAAAGTATCCCAAAGTGACTAACAAGGCCACAATAAAGAAATTAAAATCTGACACATTATTGGCCCTAGTAACTAGTATGTTCCCAACATTTTTAAGCCTGCTAAAAGTTTTAGAAAGACAAGACCAATGCCAACTATGCTTAGTCATAGTTTCCCAAGTTCCTCCACCCTAACTTTCAGCAACAGTCTCATAAAGAGCAACCAAAGCTAGATTATATTGTGCTAGAAGCACAACCTCAGTGTCACCAACATATGACACCTAGGAAGTTTCAGCCAAAAAAACATTGGTGTCAACATCAACTTTAGTTTCTATAAATTGCTTAACCGTACAATTAACTTTCTGTCTCAAGCCTGAACCCATATGAGAAACATCTTTCAAACTGAGCATGCAATCATTAGAAGTCAAACCATTTTCTTCATTAACAACAAACTTCGCAGTTGTGGTAGAAACCTCCTTGAAATCAAAAGAGGCCTCAACCATGCCCTCCATTATCATAAATAAATCTATCACAAAATTATAGTTTATAATGTATCAAGAAATATATTATATTTCTTATATCAATAAAAATATTTTCTTAATAAATAAATAAATAAATAAAACATCTCCACAAAACAAAAAATAAAATAGACTAAAGATTTAACAAGGTTTGGGATCAATGTAATCCCTACGTCCACGGATCACACTGCACTCAAAGATTTCACTATCAATAATGTTTGAGGATTTCAATGATGGAGTATCTCTTATCTATCTTCTAATGGCTACATTCTCTCTCTCTCTCTCTCTCTCTCTCTCTTTCCCTCTCTGAAGACTAACAACTCTTATAAGAATATGTCTAAACACACACACATATATATAACCCCATCCTAGCGCCAAGGCCCATTGCCTAGGTCCTATGTGGGTAGCGTCAGCATTGCCTATGCCCAATGCCTAGGCACTCTGTCCCCTGTTTGATGTACTGAAGAGATCACCATTGTAGCGCTTAGGCGCTCCAAATAGCTATTAGGCACTTCTACTCACTAACTTGACTATAGAAATTTTCTAACTTCTTAGTCTTCACACATAACAATCTCCCACTTGAAGATTAGTAAAATTTGGTGTGCTCAACAAATTTCCTCAACCTTGAGACCAACTAAAGTTGCAGACAACTCTAGTTTTTCTATTCTCACCAGTTTGGTTGACATATCAGCATGATTCTCACTACCCTGCATCTTCTTAGTTGCATTAAAATTCTTCATCTCGGATTTACTGGATAATTGTTTCTTCAATTTGCACACCAGGTTATCTTTTCCTTTCTTTGCAAAACCCTTTGGCTGCTGCATATATCCTTTTCTAGATCACCATAAAGAAAAACTGTTTTCACATCTAGCTGCTCTATATGTAATTTCTCTATTGCTACAACACTCAGAATTGATTGAATGGTAATTAGTTTTGCAACTAGAGAAAATGTTTGTGTAGTAATTCATTTCTTTTGCTAAAAGCCTTTTGCCACTAACATGGCTTTATATCTCTTGGAATCATCATGATCTTCCTAAACTCAATAGACCCATTTATTGTGTAAGGGTTCCTTACCCTCTGGTAACTTAGTTAGCTACCATGTCTCGTTATGTATGAAAGACTTCATCTTTTCACTCCTTGAGAGCTCCCACTTGCTTGCATCCTTCACCTAAGATGCTTCATTATTGCATTAAGGTTCACTGCCCTCTGTAAACAACAGATAATTTAAATATTTTGTGTTTGCTACATGTGGTTGACTGGATATCTTAGCTATAACTGGATCTTGTGGCATGTCCACCTCATGTATACTAGTATCCTAAACCTAAGAAGTTGGACCGGTTATATTTGTCGTAGTACCATATGTAACATCATCAGGCTCAAAGTAAATTGGTTTAGGTTGTACCAGACTAGTGGGTTATGCAATATCTATATCCTTATACATAACATTCTCATTGAAGATTAAATATCTACTTCTGATGACATTTTTATTTTGATCATCCAAGAGTTTAAAACCAAAGTCATGGCCACCACAACCAATAAAGCATGTAATTTATTTCTAGCTTAATCACTAATATGCAACATCTATAACATCATCTGGCTCAAAGTACCATCTCTAACATCATTTGGCTCAAAGTAAACTAGTTTAGGTTATACCAATCTAGTGGGTTGGGTAACATTTATATCTTTATACAGAGCCTTCTCAATTAAGAATACATCTCTACTTCTTATTACTTTTCTATTCTAATCATCCCAAAGTTTATAACCATAGTCATCACCACCATAACCAATAAAGCATCTAATTTATTTCTAGCTTGATCACTAATATGCATATATGAGACACATCAAATACCTTCAAATGAAAAAGACTCACACTTTTCTCACCCATACTTCTTTTTGTATTCTATGCTCTAATAGTACTGATGGTCCACTATTAATCAAGCAAGATGTTGTCTTCCACCTCATGAACACTTCAGACTTTTGTCTCACAAAGTATGCCCATAATTTTGTTGAATGATCATCAATAAAAGTCACAAAATATGGCTTTCCACCCATTGATGAAACTGAAGATGGTCTCGAAACATTTGTGTGAACTAATTCAAGTTTCTCTTTCTTCATAATTCTTCCGACTTTCTAGAAACTAACTATTTTTTGTTTACCAAAATACACCTTTCACGCATATCATCTCAACTGCCTTCAAACCGGGTAGATTTCCATTTGAATGCATAATCTTAAAGCCCTTTACACTCATGTTACCAAGCCTCTTATGCCAAAGATTGGAATAAAACCACAACCATATATTGTTATGTAAAAAGTACCATTCTTCTAACTTCAAGACACCGTCATAGCTTATTTTGAAGTATTCCAAGTATCACATGCAAAGGTTGTAATATAACCCTCCTTTGGCTAATGGAAATCAGATTATTCCTCAAGTTTAAAACATGCATTGTATTGTTCAGCCTTCATACTGATCCTTTCAACTTGATATGTACCTCATCGATGTCTACAACATCGTATGCCTAGTCATTTTGAAGATATATTTTTTTCCAAATTACCTGAGACATAGTTCTCAAGTAATTCTCTACTTAAATTAACATGAAACGATGACTCGAATTTAGCACCCATGATTTTGTCTTGTTCTCCAAAGTATAAATAAGAACATCATCTGAATTTTTTGAAACAATGCTCATTTCAGTCTTGCTGTCAATATCCTTTTTGGGAGCTTTGTACTAATTTTGAAAGTGTTCATACTTTCTACAACTCGAGCTCAATATCTTCCTATTTCTCTAGACACTGTCAATGTCTCTAGGATTTCTTGATATTGACCTACCGCATTTTGATTAACCATAGCCATATCCTTTAATACCGAGCTTGAATTGGAAAAATCTTTTTCTTGCCTTTTGATCTCTTCAGTCATTTCATGTCAACTATCTCTTGGAGCTTCAATTTTGATTTCCCAAATGACTCTCTAATTGAAGTAACTATACCTTTCCAACTCTTGGATAATTGACCAAGAATCAACAAAGCTTAAATTTCATCATCAAATTTAATATCACCAAAATTTAAAAAACATTAAATTTGTTCAGTTGTTCCTTTTTAGTTTCCATTTTCAAGCATCTTCAAATTAAACAACTTTTTACTTAAGTATACCTTATTGGCTACAGATGATTGTTTATACACACTAGATAAGGAGTCCATAAGAGTCATTGTTGTGGTACTCGATTTGATATTAAAGTCTATTGATTTTGACAAGGCTAGCTTAATCGCACCACAGGCTTTGCGATCTAGCAAATCTCATTTTTCTTTCTTCATCTCTGTTCACTTCACTCCCAATGGTAAATACAGATCCTTCTAGTATAGGTAATTCACCATCTCCATCTTTCTAGAAACTGAAATTCATACTGTAAAATTTCATAATCTTTGAAGCATCCTTCTTTGAACCCATTGCTCCCACTCAAATCGTGAGCTGAATCTACAAATCTTGGTCCGCCAAGTTTTGGAAATAATTCACACTCCCTAATTCTCTACAGGACATTAGCATCGATGGACTAGAGAAAACAAGAAAAAATAATATCAAAAAATCATAAGTACACAGAAAAAAGAAAATAAATGGGACAAAAATTTAATGTGGTTCAGTGGTCAGTATGTCATACATCCACTGAATGCATCACACTCAAAATGTGACGACCAGGATCCGGAGCCAAGATAAGTGTGGGCGGGTGTAGGGGCACTGGCAGGCTACCTTACTGGTAGAGATTGGTGTCCAATCCCACATCGCCCGGGTGTGGAAGGGTGTCAAATGGTAATGATTCAAATGTAAAGTGAGCACTCTCTTAATAACCAAGGCCTTTTCAGAGCGATTAGCTTCAGAGATGGAAGAACTTTGGGGTTAAGCGTGCTCCAGTAGGAGCATTTCTGTGGGTGACCTCCTGGGAAGTCTGACCAAAAACTCAATACCGTCTAAAGTGTGGTGGCTAAATTGGAGACAATATTGGTTGGAGAGAGAGTGTGACATTATACAAAAACTTCACTATCAATAATATTTGAAGGTTATAATGATGGAGTATCTCTTCTCTATCTTTTTGCAACTATTTTTCTTTCTCTCTTCAAAAACCAACACCTCTTACAAAAACAAAAACATCTAAACACACACACACGCATTACCCCTCGAAGCGCCTAGTTCCAATACCTAGGCATTCTGTATATAGCTCCACCAGCGCCTAAGCCTAGGGCATAGATGCTATGTACCCTATATGATGTACTAAAGAGATCACTATTGCATTGCCTAGGGGCTCCAAAATAGCAACTGGGCTCTATGCTCATTGCCTTGACTTTAAAAACTTCTTCATGCACAACAATAAATATAATTTTATACACTATAAATCACAATATCCTGACTTTAGTGACGTCCAGATGTTGTGGGATGCACAACTTCAAATATACAGACTTTATAAAAGTTGGGATATATGAAAATAATTGTATGTAATTTTTTTTTATTAATTTTCATGTTTAAATTCCTACAATTTAAAGAGAGAAAAAATTGATATTGTAAAGCAAAAACTACCAGAGAGAGGAAAATTTTCAAGTGAACCCCTTAAAGTGAACCTCTTTGGAGACCCCCCTTCATTGAATGACACATGGCAATTTTTATTTTGAAAGAAAAAAAAAAGCAGATATAACCGGTTGCAAAAGAGGAAAAAATGGGGGGAAATGTGATTTGGGCGGGAAAGGATTGTATGGCTAGGATGCTGCCACGTGTCCATTTTAAAATTACATCTTATGGAAAAAAAAAAATTACTAAGAATGGAAAAAAGTTACGTATTTTGGACAAAAGTTAAGTATTTTGGACAAAATTACTGAAAATGGAAAAACATTACTAATTATATAACAAAGTTACGTATTTTGGACAAATATTACACCATAAGACAAAATTACTGAATGTAGACCAATATTACTTTATATGGAACAAAGTCAAGTACTTTGGACATATATTACACCATAAGATAATTTTATTAAATATGGACCAATATTACTTGATATGGAACAAAGTTACGTATTTTGGACAAATATTACACCGTAAGACAAAATTACCGAATATAGACCAATATTACTAAGTATGGAACAAAGTTACGTATTTTGGACAAATATTAAACCGTAAGACAAAATTACCGAATATGGACCTATAACATATTCAAAGGAAGTCAATTTTTATAGTTTTCCAATGTATTAAATGTAGAGTTAACTATAAATGTATTAAATTATAAATTTTATATTTATTTAAAAACTATGACCAATAATAAGTCGTAAATATTAAATTAGTTGATTAGTAAAAAATTACGATTAATTTTCATTGATAAAATATCAAAAATATTTTGATTAAATTATATAATAGGAACACAATTTGAAATTGTACTTAATTATAACTCTAAATTGTAAATCAATCATATTAAATATTGATTAAATTAATCTACCAAATGATGTAGCAGATAATGTGTCAATATTTAATTGGTTTATTATTTTGATTCACTTATCCATTTAAAATTCACTTATTTATATTTAGGTTATATGATTGTGTTATATTTTAACATGTGTTATTTGCTAAATAAATTAGGCTTCCATTTAAGTATGTGTAGCAGTACACATTTTAAATTGTCAAAATTTAAATCAATATATTGATGTTTTATATATCATAAAAGTATAAATATTATATTTGCATAGGTTTTCTTTGCAAAATATGAAAATCTAATAAGTTTATTCGCATAACTTTTATTTAAAATATTACATTTTAAATTTAATAAATAGTATAAATTTTTTTTCTGATCCATCAGAGGCAGAGGTCCTGATGCGTGTCGTAAACACCAAAATTAATTACTGAATTCAAACACTACTGTAGTAGCGGTAAGTTCAGGTCGATTCCACAGAGACTGATAATCAAACTCAATCTATTCCAATTAAAGTAAAATTAAAAAGACAAAAGGGGAATTTTATGTTGGAAAGTTCAATTATTAAAGAAAACAATTTAATAAATACCGAAAATAACAATAGGAGAAAACCTTGGGTCAGAGTATCTTCAATTGCTAAAGAACAGGTGATCACAGACAAAAATATATCCAAAAATAATCATTCAATGTTGGATTGAATAAAATAGCACGGCCAATTTTATTCTAACTCTCACAATTAATTAATTCAGATACGATCGTAAATTAATCCTAATTCTGAAATATCTAAACCAACGTGATCTAAATTAAATCATAACAGCATTAAGAACAATAGCAACCAACAATAAACAAGTCCTACAAACGTTGTAAAACTTTAATCTATTATGCATTCTCCTAAGAAATTAACAAAAGCTTAGCATGCAATTATTAAAATCAAAGTGCTACTAAACATAGAACATTCAATACGATTGAATTCCTAATTAGCAAATACCCAATCCACAAATAATTATAACGGATCCAAATTATAATCAAAGAGAATTGAATAATAAACAAATAAATTGGAAGAACACAAATTGAATAATTATAATTGAATTAAAACTTATAAACAATGTCTCACACCTTATACTTTAGCAATGAACAATACTCTTTCTCAAGAAAGAGATTTAGCTACTCATAATTGTTAGAAATCTCTTTTCTTTGTTGTTTTTGTTCTCAAAACGGCTACCCTATGGCAAGATAACTTAAACCTATTTAAACTAAAAACCTAGGGCTACAAAACACACAAAAACGTGCCTAAACGGACCAACTTCGCGCCCATCCAGGCGCCTGGGCACTGCACCTGGGCTGCACTGCCTTGCTGCCAACGTCCAGTTAATTACGGTTTTGCCACTGCTTCTTCAGTTTTTCTGTTTAATTACGATTTTGCCACTGTTTCTTCATTTTTCATCACTTTAAGCTCAAATCCACTTAAAACATAGAAAAATATAAATTAATCCATTTTAAGTGAATAAAACATGCTCAAATCAAGTATTAAGGTATATAAAATATATATAAATTGTATCCCATCAGGTCCCCAGGTGGTAAGCCAGGCATCTGGTCTGCCCTTTAAAAAAAAAAATTTCAGTCCAGTAGGGCCAGAGCCCCCCGGGCAGTAATCTAGGTGCCTGGTCCTACTAACCTTTCCATTTATTTTTCTTCATTTCAAAGATAAATATCAATAATAAAAAGGAAAATGGGAAATTTTATTTATATAAATCTGGTTCCAAAACACATCGTGAAAAATTGTCAATGGGTACCAAGTAAAAATACATTTGAGATTGATAAGATAAAATTACCGAATATGAACCAATATTACTAAGTATGGAACAAAATTACATATTTTGGACAAATATTACACTGTAAGACAAAATTACCGAATATGGACTAAAAAATACTCATTATGGACTAATATTACCAAATATGATCAATATTACTTAGAAAACAAAATATTACTAGTTTTGGATTATATTACGCGATATGGATAAATGTTGCTTCATATGAACAATTTTACTCATTATTGACAATTAAGAAATGTTACAGTTTATGGATAAATATTATTTATTATGGAAAAAAATTACGTACTATGGACAATATTATAAAAAAATACAATATTACTAAATATTTAATGGATTATTGAATTTTTTAATATATGTTTCTTATTGGCCCTAAGTTTTAAATTTTGTAGAATACTAAAGGTCTATAAGTAACATACCATATAAATCAACTTATATGGGATCTTAATAAAATATGATACTTTAAAATGTTAATTTATTTACAACACAAGTAAATAACATAGAAATATTCAAGTAGTTTATGCTAATTAATTATAATTAGAAAATACATTATTTTTCTACTATATCTACTAACCATATGTATAGTCAATTATAAATGATTAAATTATATAATTTTATATTTATTTAAGAAAATATGACCAATAATAGGAATTAAATATTAAATTAGTTGAGTAATAAAAAATTACGATTAATTATCATTGATAAAATTAATCTACCAATGATGTGGCATATGATGTATCAATATTTAATTGGTTTATTTTTTTGATTTACTTATCCATTTAAGAGTCACTTATTTATGTTATATGAATGTGCTATATTTTAACATGTGTTATTTGGTAAATAAATTTGGCTTATATTTTAGTATGTGTAGCATTACACATTTTAAATTGTCATAATTTCAAATCAATATATTGATGTTTTATATATCATAGATGTATAAATATTACATTTCCATAAGTTTTCTTTGCAAAATATGAAAATCTAATAATATATATGTTATTAGAGTTTAAAAAATTTCATGAAAACATGTATTCATGAAAATTTAGAACTCTCAAGTGATACTCAGTATTTTTCATTTTCTCTTTATGTTTATACTAATTAGCATATGGTCTTCCCCTTAAGTATCTTCATTTTCTCTCCATTGTTTGTTTAATTTTGTTCAAATTTTCAAATATGGCTTTTATTTTTTGGCTTTCATGGAAGATCCATTTCATTTTCTTCTGCTATGCATTTTTTTTTTTTACTGTTGCTAATACATATCGATTTGCAATGTTAGACTGATAAAATTTATAGTAGCCATAAATATATGCATACGGAGTAAAGCACTTTTGAGAAAATCATATTCTTAATACTTATATGCAGTGTAAAGTTTATTTTGATCCCTTTTACCAAGTATTGGTGTTTTTTGGGACATCATTTTGTTGTAATCAAGGTACCAACCAAATTTGCAACAAGGATGGCAATGCGGTCTTTTATGTTTCCTTTCTCTGCTTTCTTTGTAATTCCTATTTTTTCTTTTGCCAATTTTGTTTTCTTTGTAATTATTCTTTCATTGATAAGTCACATGTTTTGTAGACATCAAATAAACATTTTTCAGTCACCAAAAAAAAGAAAAGATATTTTTATAAGTTCAATGCATGAAAATGAAGAAAATGGTTATAACTCCTCCTTGGTGGCTATAGTCTCTTTTGAATAGAAGTTAGGGAATAATGCTTTTAGGGGTGCCAAAGTCTCTTCCCCTCCACATACTTCACCAGATGCCACACAAATATGAACATCACTGCCATAACCACATAAATATTCTTATTAGTAAAATCCCATTTTGCAAAAATAAAGAAATAAAAAAGGTTATTAATCACTCTCATAACAAGCTTATTCATTGAGAACTTAAAGAATCTATCTATGCCAGATACTGTCCAACCTAATCTGCAGCTAAGCAGGGGTCCTACATCACACATTAAGCAGGTAATTCAACCATTATATGTATATATAATATTGTATATATTAGTACGTGTTAGTGTATATACACAATTACACACAATATAATACACACGCACACACTATCTCGAAGCCATAGATAGATTCTTTAAGCCTCATAAAATGAAGATTTTCTTCTTAAAATAGCTCTTACCTCTGTTGGCGTCATTACCACAGGTATATATAAAACTTCATCACTCTGGTAATCATCCATAATGTCCTATTGGAGGGAATTGATACTTTGTTCAGTTTGGAATTTAAGAGGGGCAGCCATGATTATTCATAAGGAAATGGAAAAAACGAATATATATATATATATATAGAGAGAGAGAGAGAGCATAATATCATTCACAATTTTTTCTTGTGTATCTTATCTAAATTCAGAAAAATATGTCATTTCACAACTCTAAATTCTTACCATCACCATAGCAGGACTCATGATAAACTTGGCCCCAGCATTTGTTGCCTTTTTGGCATCTTCAACATTTAATACAGTCCCAACCTGCAGAATACTTCACAGCTTCAAAAATAGTGAAGCAAGACAACTTTTAAGAAAAATATAGTTTAAACTTATTCATGGCACCTTTCATATTTCAAAAAACTTGCAGTTTAACCAAATTGGGCACCTAAATACATTTACCAGGACCACTCCCAATAAGTTAAAATAAAATAAAGAAAAAGCGGAATTTTAACCTCAAAGCCACATTTTTCTATGACTTCAACGACTGAACGTAATGTCCTCATGACCATGTTAATATCTGTTCGTAAAGGAAAAATAGATAATATTTTTAACAACCTCAAACACACCTGGGGTAGATACCACAACCTCCAGCTACATTTCAAGAGAAAAAAGAAAAAAAAATTAGGAACCAATCAAATTGGTTATTAAACATGAAATAATCTTATATAGGGTATCTCTCCCAATCCATGCAAACTTGCAGTAACAAGTTCTCACAGGGGAAAAAAAAAGTGTTCCAACTTTAGTGAGTGCAATAAAAAACAGTGAGAATTCAAAAACTCATATCCTGTGTGCTAAAACTCGTACAACAACACACCAAAAGACAAATAAATTGACTGAAAGAAAAAATGCAATGAGCCAAAATGCAGACCCGCCAAGATTCCCAAGTTAACTCAGAGAAAAAATTCAACCCCAACACAAAATAATACTGAAAATGCCCAATTGGGTCCGTCTGCAAATAAGAATTCAACCAGAAAAATTACAAGCTTTTATGGAGGTTTTAGAAGCTTCGAAATTGATTCCAAGGAAGGGCCAGACTGAAACATAAGTTGATCAGTAGCACATATATCAGCAATCCCCCTATGAATATCCAATACCAATATGTTGAGTGAAAAATCCATGGGACCTCAAAACTGCAATTCCCAAAGGTTCAACTGAGTTTGGAAGAACCTTTAATAGAAAAAAAAATAAAAAATAAAAAATAAAAAATAAAAAATAAAAAATAAAAAATAAAAACTCAATTTAATAGAACCAAATCTGACAATTGAACAAAGATCAACTGGTTCCAAAAAAAAAACACAAATTGTTTTTAAACTCTCTTCAGCTCAAGAGGCCTATTTTACTATGCATAATGCACAAACAGTACAATTTATATGCAGGAAGCATTTAATTATAATTTCTAGTCATTTTCTGGTACTTAAACATTTACATTTCTGAATTATTACCAAAAAAAAGAACAAAAAGAAACTTTAGATTTCCGACCATAACAATGAGCAATTTTGTTATATAAAAGTTTTATTGCGGTCTAGAACTAGCTATATGAGCCAGAAACTGAATAGGATTTGTGGTTTGGAAGTTAGGACTAAATTAGACATTGCAAGCGGGTCTTTCAATCACTTTCTTTCCATTCAGGCTTCTACTTTTTTTGTTAAAAGTCTAAATTGGCTTATCAAAGTTTAAAAATAAAATAAAAAATAAAATTTCAATATTCAATTTTTTTGTTAGAAGTCTGAGTTGGCTTATCAAAGCTTTGGTTGATTGTAGGTGCAATTGCCGTGAACCAAAAGGTATTCAATTTAAATTTCGATAGCAAAATTAGACATTTTAGTAAAATAAAATCAGTTCCAATCAAATAGTAAAAAAAAAAATTGAAGAATTGCATAGCCTTTTTGTTAAATTCTAGAACTTTCTTAATCTAATATTTCCATTTTGTTCTTCTCCAAAACAAGTCGGAGAGGCAGACTCTGTTTCTCTCATTTAGTCAGAGAGGAAGGGAAATCGTCTTCAAATTTCAATAAAAACTTCCAAAGCAATAAAGAGAATGCGAATTCAAATTGCAAAAATAAGCATAGAAAAATTGAAAATTAAATCAAAAGCAAAAATCAAGAGAAAGAAAATGAAAAACCTTTAATAGAAAAAAAATAAAATTCAATTTAGATAGTCAGTAATTAAGAAAAAACAGAAATGAATGACTAATAAACAATTAGGTTATAAATTACCTTATTCCAACTTTTACCAATAAAATCATTAACTACTATTGCATTTTGTGGGTACATCAAAGGTGATAGCCAGTAACCCCAAATCCACCATTTTTTTATATAATATGTGTCATCAAGTGAAAAGGAAAGAAAAATCACACAAGCAGTTGGAAGACATGTTTTTTCTTTTTTTGGTTTTAAACTTGTACCTTCGGAGATACATACCTCTTGACATAATGTAATCACCCAAAGAAGAAAATTATGGTGGAGACCCCATAGAGGGTTCTCTTGAGTTTGACCCCAAGAGAGAAGGTTCCTTGTACTGTGAAGGAAGTGGGACAAGCACATGAAGACACAGGAAACAGCTGGATATTTTACAGCAAAGCAAAACAAGTAACAGATTGGAATTTGCATATAATAGTTGTTGCATTTGGTCCTTGTTGAGTAGTTTGCCGACAAAATAGTAAATGGCCGTCATGTTAAACAAACAAAGAATTATGAAAACTTCGGGATATTCAATTTGGAATGGTTTGAATTCGTCCAAAAAATATAAAAATAAAAATTGGAAGGATTGGGAGAATAAATGCTTTTTTTGAAAAGCAAAATTAGAGTCTAGCAAATTGTTGCATATTCTTTTTTTAGCATTTTTCCAATATAATTTTACAAATCTTTGGACGCATTTTCAAACTTATTTTTTACCATTTTCAAGTAGGGAAAATATTTCGGTGGGACATAAAATATGTATACATGTATGGACCCTACATGGTAGATTTCACATGCATATAAACACCGGTCAGTTTAAGGATTCTCAAGCACATTTTGAATACTGATTAAGCTCGGCTCGATATTCAACAATTGGATTCCAGTGACAGCATTTTCTTTATTCGTAAGAATCGAAGTAGTCAGTCAATCTCGGCTAGGATTAGGAGAAAAGTACTTTTCTTTGAACCCAATAAGATCAATAGAGTTCCTATAAGCTATATTTGACGGAGTGAGAGAATGCCAAACTACTTTCCATAATTGAATTAAACCAACAAATCATTGACAGTGAAAGATTTTTCAAGACATTTTGGTCATGACCTTGTGCTCCTTGTCTGGCACACTCACACTTTGAAGAATCATTCACTTAGATCTCAAATAGTGGTTACCCAGCATTGACTCTTTCAAAAGGCAAAAGAATAGGTTAGGTTTTGGCCTTTCAAGTCAAAAGTTTTGAGACAGAACTATCAATAATTTTGTTAATTTGAAGAAAAAAAAAATACAAAAACATCTCCAAATTTTTCACACGGTATCTAGAATCCACTACGTCCCCTGCAACCAACCTCACTTGACTTGAGATGAGATTGAACCGAACTTTCAATTATGGAAATTAAGAGAAGCCAATAAACAAAACACCATTAACCAACAAAATCCCTGCTCAAATTTCTAAAAATCATATAAACCCAGTAGTTTCTAACAATCAAATAGTAAAACCTATAAGAAATGTTTTATTGTTCTAAACTCAATACTTAAGAAACAAAAGATCATATAACCTCCACTGCCAAATAAATTCTCGAAGCTAGAATGCAAAACCTTGAAGACAATGTAGGTTTTGGATACAAACAAGCCTAGGATTGTCAAAAGTGAATGTCAATGATATTTTCGTAAACAAACAATCTATTTTTTAGCTCCATTGGCAAATTCAACAGATTTTCCTCCGTTCAACTCTTCCCACGCTTCGATCCATGTAACCATGGCATCGGCAAGCTTGTTGAAGTAATCATCAACCTTGCCAAGCTTTGCCTTTACTTGCTTGGATAGCTCAATGTAGCACTTCTGAACAGTGGTACACTCCTTTGGAAGTGTAGCAGATTGGAAAAAGGGGATCAGCTCTTCTTGCCAGAAAATTCCTTTGTATTCCTTCTTCAGGTTCACAAATGGGTTGCTTGCCTTGCTGTGCCAGATGTAAGGCAATCCTGTCTTGACTCCTAACCCCAAGTGATCACATATAACCTAAAACCGGAAAATCAATGAATACTACCAACCAGAAACAAAAAACAATGGCGCAAAATAAACTGAAGATAAAGGATTGGAAGAAATACCTTGGTGCACCAGCCAGCCCACATATCGTCGTAGCGACCAATTGGCTGACCATCACCCATGAGTCCAAAGTACATTGCAGGGCCGATCAACTCACGGTTGAATCCGAGATTCATACCGCACATTGGAAAGAGAGTTCCCTTTGGGATTGTCAGGACAGCATCAACATACCTGACAAGAACATAAGAATTATATGATCAAAAAGATCTGCTAAACACAAACATGAATGTAACTTGTAATGCAGAATAGGTCATTGTTATTTGCACCTTTGGTTTCTCTCGCGAGGCTTGACAAGCTGAGTGGGTGCATCATAATCTGGGATGTTGAGCCAGAGACCATGAGATACAGCTGTTGGCACACCTTCCCTCAGACTGAAAGGGTAACCACGGACGAAATCTGCACCTTCACGGTATGGATCATAAAGGGTGTTGTAGAAAAATGGAGTTGATGGGCTTAAAAGGTTCTTAATATGTTGCTCAAGTGCATTGATTTCTTTGCCAGAAGGATCTTTAGCAACCTGCAAGTCGATAAAAGGAATTAATTACCAACTTCAGATAGTATGATTTACCTCCACAGTTAAATCATTATGAGAATGTCGGACTTGGCAAGGTATGAATAAGATCTGAAGTGAACTAAATGATAATAATACATGAGCCAACCTAAGATGATCTCTAGATCTTACTAATGGTTTCAGGAAAAACAAAGAAAACTGTACAAAACCACTAAAACAGAGGTCATATTATATAACAAAGATATGCTAAATTGGCAAAGGGATTAAAAATAATTCAAAGATCAACCCAAAAAAAAAAAAAACCTACTTTTAAAGGGAGTAAAATTTAACTTATAAATCAAAAGTAAACACAGATCAAAGATCTGGCTACTGAGAACACAAAAAGAAGTTAAATTTGATAAAACAAAAAGTTCAGCATGAACAGATCCGTACAGCAAAATCTTAATGCATCAACTGGTCAAAATCGAGTCAAACCAAATTAAAATTTTGAAAGACAACGAAACAAACTCAAAAACCCAAGATCCCAAAACCGAATCAACAACAAACCCACAATTTAAAATCCAAAATCCAAAACGAAACACATCAAAGATTCAAACCAGTTTTCTACGCAGAACCCAAAAACGAAAACCAAAAATCCAAAATTAAGCTGCAAAATGGGTATCAAAAACAGGAGATTGAATTTTTGGGAACTTACAAAGCAATCGTCGTCGATTGTGTAGATGTACTTCTTCTTGGAAACCATGAAGCCGAAACAACGGCAAGCTGAGTCCTTGAAGGAAATGCAAGAAGCTTTAGGACCCAGAATCCGGTTAATGTCGTTGCGGTTGTAGAGCTCGTAGTCGAAGCCTTCTGGGACTTTGATGACCTTCGAAGGATCACCGTCCTGGACGATGATAAGGTGGTACGGCTGGAAAAATGGCCTCCACATCTCCAAGAAATCCAGGTTTCGGATCGTGGGTATCACTATGTCGAGCTCATCTTTCAGCACAGGAGTTGGAGAGACGTTACTTCCCGCCATATGGAAGCAAACACCAAGATACAGAACAGAGAGAAGAGAGAGAGACAGAGATAAACAGAGAGAAAAGAGAGATGAAATGTGTGAAGGACGAGGAGGGCATGTGCTTGTATTTGAAGACCAGCCAATGTGAAAATGGTGGAGGTCGCACGTGCGAAGGAGGTGCGACTAGAGAGGAAGTGTTTTGCTAGATCTAATATTTAGGATTCGTTTTGGTATTAATAAAAAAATTATTCCTCGTGAAATAGAAATATTTGTTTATAGGAGTTAAAAATAAATAAATAAAGATATTTTTATTAGATATGTTTTATTATTATATTAATTTGATTTCATTATTTATTTTTTTAAATGCTATTAAATTTGGTGACGAACAATCAAAAGTAAAAATTTTATAGTACTTTATGTATTTTTATTATAGGATAATTAATATAGATTTATTTATATATATTATAAATAAAGTAAGAAAATTTATCTTTAGAATAAACAAATATCAAACGAAATAGTCCTATGGAATAACTATTTTTATTCTGATTTTTATTCTGCACTTCAAANGCGTACATTTTCCGCGACGCGTTATTAATGCCCGTCGCAAATGTATTTGGCGCGTAGATTTTCGGCGACACTTGTGGAATGCCTGTCGCGAAATGTATTTGGTGCGCTTATTTTTCGCGACACTTGCCGATTTTGTGTCGCCGAATATGCTTCGCGCCACATTTTTTGCGACGGTTTTCGATCGCGCGTCGAGACAGCTGATTTCACGCACATTTTAGCGACGTGGGTGCTTCGCTATTTTGTTCAAATAAAGGCGACGCACTATATTTGTGTCGCCGTTAGTTTATCGCGACGCAAATTTTTTGCTTCGTCGCGCATTTAGTGTCGCCGATTAAGGTTTTTGGCGTAGTGATTTATCACTAGCTGTGTTGTATACATAATCTAGACCATATTGATCTACCCAGTATATATAACCTAGACCATATATTTGTTTAAATGCTTAAAGATAATTCTAGACCATATTAGTATGCCCAGTATACGTAACTTAGACCATATATAATATATGTATATTCATGCAATAGAAATATTAGCTTAAATATTAGTTAATTGCACTTGTATAAATTTGTTTACAAGAGAAACATGCTTTAACCACGTGCTTTGGTATATTTATATACTCATCAGCTAAACGCATATCCTATTCCTTTATAAATATGTAGCTTAGTTTATGTAAATGCGTTGGTTTTTTATTTTTTTCTATCTAACTACGTGTAAAGCCAAAATCGGTTTCAGTAAGGCCTCTTACTCGGGTCTCTAAGAAATCTTATAAGTGAAGGTTATTTTCTGAAATTGCAGAGGCTGTGGTAATTCTGAAACTCATAATAATAATACCATTCGTTATCTCTATTCTTCCTATAGGCCATTTTTTTGTGTTTGGCTGAGCCTTTGATTTCTTTTAATAATACTTGTGATTTTTGGAATCCTCAGGTAAGTGTTTGATTACTATTAATAAGTTGTGTGGTTTGCCCACCATGTGGGTGTTGGCTGGTAGTTCTGTTTTTGAAGTTGAAGTTATTTTTTTTGGATTCCCAAATTATTTTTATTAATGCTTTTACTCATGTGGTTCGCCATTGCTTTAGCTTTGTTTATATGAGAGTGTTTGCTAAACGAAGGGGCATTCATTGGTCAGCTTCGTATTCGATATCGAGGTCTATGGTTAGTTAGCCTTTGGTTGGTTTTCAAAGACTTTAATGATGTTATGGGTTTTCATGAGCAAATGGGTCCTTCTCCATATTTAGGAACTTGCATGGAGTTTCATTCGGCTATTCATTTGCTTCCTATAGATTTTTTGAGACCTTTGTTTACTTAGGCTTGGAGGAGCGTTCTTTGTTTTGTGGAGATTAAGTCGTTTGGACTGTACTTTTGCCTGTTACATTTCTAAGATGCTTAGGAAGCAATGAATTGTCTTATGCTTCCTCATATGAATTATGATCACTCTCCTTTAGTTTTAACTTTAGGTAGATCAGGTTTGATAGCTCCAATGCATTTTCAGTTTTTAGAATTTTATTTATAGTATTTGGGCCCAGCCGGTTGTCGAAAATCCTATTTTTTGGGTTATGGCTGAATTGAAGCATGTGAAGTCGGCTTTGAAGAATTGGAATAAGTCAATTTTTGGTGAGCTATTGATAGTAATATTTCTGAGGCTGAGTCTTGCTCACATGATATTTAGAATTGTTATGTTTCTAAAGGCTTTTCTGAGGCTCTTTTGGAGGAGCAAGTTTGAGCTCCAAATAATTAATTTTAATGATTCTTTAACTAATAAGGATATGATGCTTGGGGATCAATGTCATGTTAAATGGTTGAAGGAAGGTGACTGCAATTCTTCCTTTTTTCACTCTTTGCTTCAGGTTCGTAAGGCTGCGCATCTTGTGTACATATTAATGGTTCAAGGTACGCTTACTTCATACAAAGATTTAATTTGTACTCATGTCATTGGGTTTATCAGGATATCCTCTTACTACTGATAGCCAAACTTCTATAGATCTTGATAGTATGCTTGATGTTGTCCCTTCTTTAGTTGTTTCCACTACTGTGGAGGAAATTTGGTCTGCTATTTTTGGTTTGAATCCTCAGAGTTCTCTTGGTCCGATGGTTTATTGGGTCTCTTTATCATGTTTGTTAGGATATTGTTGGCTTTGGATGCGAGTCCAACATTTTTTTTTCCATTCCGGGTACTTTGCAATTGGATTTAAATTCCAATTTCATGATTTTGCATCCTAAAATTGATGGTGTGGATTCTATTGAGCATTTTAGGCCTATTGTGATAGGTAATTTTCTTTTTAAGATTATTACTAATGTGTTGGCTGATAGATTGGTTGTTGTTTCTAGTTCTATTATTCGCGAAAACCAGTTTGGATTTATTAAGGGACGTTATATTGAAAATTGTATTGTTACTGCTTCAGATTGAGTTAATAATCTTGATTGGAAAGTTTTTAATGGAAAATGGCTTTAAAATCAATATTAAAAAGGCTTTTGATATTTTAAATTGGAATTTGCGTTTTCTTTGTTATGAAGAAGTTTGGTATTAGTACCATTGTAAGTGGTAGTGTCGGCCAGAAATTAAATTTTGATTAATAGCTCTCTAAAAGGTTACTTTGCCTGATCTTAGGGGGTGAAGAAAGGTGATCATTTGTCTTCTCTGTTTTTTTGCTATTGCGGAGGATGCTTTGAATATGTATCTCTCTAATTTGGTAAATTTGGATAATCATGTTCCTAATCGTCTCACTAGTTATGTGTTTACTGTGAAAGAATATTTAGTGTATTAGGATGCTTTTCGTTTGTATGGTAGTATGTCTAGGCAAATTCTTAATTGGGAGAAATTACAAATTTATTTTAGTTCGGGTATCAGTGATTCTTGTCAGTACCATCTTCTAAATTTGGTTACCATGCGTTGTGGCTCAAAATTTTTTTAATACAACATCTGATGTATTACTAATATATTAAAATCTCTCTGTATTAAATAATACGCACGTGAGAATTTTAAGACGCCAAAGACATCCTTCGATGTCGAAAACAAAGAGAGTCATTATTCTTCTTTTGCGCAGGTAGGTCTTTTTACACAGATTTTCATTTATTTTTTCTTTTTATTAGGGCATATCTACTGTCAAATTTTTGAGGGTTTTTTTTTATGCTTTATTTTCTCCTCTAGCCAAACGGTAAATTTTTTAAATTAGAAACATAGATTTTTTTAGATTGTCATTTTAGATTATATTTGTAATTTTCATTGTTTTGTCTGCTATTTTTGCTAGTCAAGCTTAAAAATAGGTGAGCAAAAAAGAAATCTACAATCTCAGTCACATCTGCCATTAATTTTTTTTAATATTTTAAAAACTCACCAATGATAAGTATTAAAAACTTAAATATTAAAAACTTTAATAAAATTAAAAGTTAAAAATATAAAGCGATTAAAAGTTAAAATTTAAAATTTAAAGTTTCAATTAAAGTTAAAAAATTTAAATTTAAATTAAAAGTTAAAATTTAAAATTTAAAGTTTCAATAAAAGTTAAAAAATTTAAATTTAAATTAAAAGTTAAAATTTTTAAATTTTAATAAAATAGTCATACAATACAATAATGTATCAAATATCATATTGTATATACATTTTAATACAATTTTACATAAAATATATAAAATGTATTATATAATATATTATAATACAATCTAATATAATACAACGTATCAAACGAACCCTTAAAAAATAAGAGGCTTTGGTATAAAAAACATTACTTTCAATAAAGCCTTTCTTAGTTAATTGACTTGGAATTATATGATTTAGATTTTTTTTGTTTTTCAGTTTTTGAGGGCACGGTATTATGGTAAGTTGAATAGACTATTTTGTGCCTCTTCTTCAATTTGGTTGGTTCTTCGTAGTTTATATTGTCTTGCTGAGGGATTCTAAATGAATTATTGATCGTCATCTAAGGTGCGATTTTGGTATGATAATTGGTTATGAGTTTTAATTTTTGACCTTTTATCTTCTTCAGCTCTAATGGATCCGGACATATGGTAGGGAATTTGATTTATGCTGATGGTAATTGTCGTTTACCGGATTCTTTTCATATTAGATTTTTTTTGTTGACTAATTGTATTGAAATGTAATTATTTCGTGTGATGAGGATTGCTTGGTTTGGATGCCTTTAACTTTTGAAGTTTGACCTGCCAAGAGTTTTATTCTTGGTTAAGTGATCATGGTACTTCTCATTTTTGGGTCAACCACATTTGGTCTTCTTTTATTATGCCTTAGAGATTTATTTTGTTTGGCGGTTATTTCACGGTCGTCTTCCTAGCGATGATGTTTTTGGGAGGATTGATTTTATGCATTAAGGATTCTGCATTGATTTCTCACATTTTTATTCATTATCTTTATGCTTCTACTAGTTGGCAATTTATTGAGCTTTGGTTCAAAGTTTCTTTTCATCTAATGGGGTTGGTTTTGGATTTGTTTCATTCTTGGTGATTTGTTTTTATAGTCTGCAATGTCATAATTTGCTTATGGTGGCTTTGGTTTTGGGTTTTGCTTCAATTCAGTATTCTCATAATCAGAATTTCAATGGTTTTGGGTTTCTTTCTTTATCTAGGTCTTTTAACTTTTATTAAGAATGTCATCCATGAAAGTAATTATATTCAAAGAGTCACATATATAATAATTTGGACAATTGGGCTTCTTCTTCTTTTTTTCGGTTCGGACTGTTGGGTCTTCCTCCAGAGGCTCCTCATATAATTCAAGTGTCTTGCTCACTTCCATAAAAGTGTAACATGAGTCCATAAGTGAGCAACTTGGTCACTAATAACAAACATTGTTCTCTTGCCTATCATTGACCAAAATATTTAACATTCGTCTATAATTGAGTAATATTGGGCCATTACAATACAACATTTTTCATATAATAACATCAATCCATAAAAGCGTAACATTGGTCAATAACTGAGCAACTTAGTCATTGACCATAATATCTAACATTCATCTTTAGCTTAGAAATATTGGGTCATAAAAGTGCAATATCATCATATAATGCAACATCGGTACATAAAAGTTTAACATGGGTCTATAACTAAGCAACTTCGTCATTGATATCTAACATTATTCATCTTGCCTAATATTGACCATAATATTATAATACTTAACATTATCTATGGCTGAATAATATTGGATCATAAATATACAACATAGCCATTTAGTGTAGCATAGGTCCATAAAAGTGTGACATAAATCAATAACTGAGCAATTTTACCATTAATAGTTGACATATGACAAATTTAAAATCATTAATTGAATGCAACAAAATTATTTAAACTTCTACGTAGAAATTCGCAATCTCCAAATTTCACCTTTTAATAATAATAAAAAAAAATAATGCGACACTTATCAATATGTGCGCTGCTGATTTATCTTAAATTTTTAGCTTGAGATTTGTACTCAAAATATCACTCTTCTCTCCCAATTATAACTCTAAACCGGTGGTTAACATTTACAAAAATTGTAAGAGTTTTGCCTATTCTATATATCATTCAGTAGCATTGGTCCTGAGAATGAGACCTTTTAAAAGTGTTGCACCGTAAAAGACCATCAATGGATCCTAAAGTCTCGAGTCAATGGCCAAGTCTTTTGCTCATTCTTTACTCGGGCCATCACATTGATCCTCAAGTCTCAAGTCAATGGCCCAGTCTTTTGCCCATTCTCTACTCGGGCCATCATAGCTTTTCTAATAGTTATGTCCATTAGAGTCTATGTGGCACAAAAAATAAAAAATATTGATATTTATATGGCAAATATATATTAAATAGACAGTGAATTTTCAGAATCATTCTCCAATGGATTATGTCAAGAATAAAATTAACTATTAATATTTACTTTCTTATTTAAAATTATATCTAGTTAAAATTAAACCTTATTAGATATTAAAAAAAAAAAAACTAACTTGCAAATCCGTGAGAACCTGACGAAAAAAAGAAATTTTTACTACCCAATTTATTGCTAATTCTAGCATCCTTTTTAGGATTTTTTCTCTTTTCATTATTAACATTTTCGTTTTCATCGTCACAATTAAATTTCATAATGATTAGCCCCTTTAATCTTTTAAGCTTAAGAGTTTGGTGCTCAAGAAACCCAGAAGGTTGCATTTATGCAAACAGATCAAAAAAGCTTCACTCAAAAATGGCTCCAAATGGATAGAGTAGAGAAAGGATCATCAAATGGATCTATTCATCCAAAGAAGTTAAGACATTAAACTTCCACGACTTCCAAAACCACTAAAGTCCCCAAATCTAGCAAAAGGCTCCCCAAATCTTCAAATAGAATATCTTCTGCAACTTTCAATAAAGAGGAGAAAAATTAAACTTCGAGAAAAAAAAATCATAAAAAATTGAAAAAACCAAAGAGAGATATTAAAAAGTACTTTGAAGAAATTGTGGCAAAGAGATAAAGGGAAAGAATCAGAATAATTGGAGAAAAAATTCGATTGCGAAATAAAAAAAAAAATTGAAAATCTAGTTTGTTTTTTTAACAAAATTTAATAAAAAAAATGTTGAGTTAGACAATCTAATAGAGTTTCTAGAAGTAGAAAACCTTAAAGAAATTTTCTGCAACTTTCAATTAAGACGAGAAAAAACTTTGAGAAAAATAAATCATAAAAAAATTGAGAAAAACAAAGAGAGATGTTAAAAAGTACCTTAAAGAAATTGTGGCAAAGAGATAAAGGGAAAGAATCGGAATAATCGGAGAAAAAATTTGAACGCCAAATAAAAAAACAAATGGAAAATCTAGTTTTTTTTTTTTAAATAAAATTTTTAAAAAAATATTGAGTCAGACTGCTTAACATAGTTTTTAAAAGTAGATAGTTTTTTTGACAGTTTCTATTTTTTTTGTTGCCACATTAGTTTGATATAACTCTTAAACATAACTATTGAAAAATATTTTTTCAAAAACTGTTTATTTATTTGAAATGGCAAAAATTTTATAACAATCAATACAACTATATAAGATGTTCTCGCATTGATCCTAAAGTCTTGAAGTCAATGGCCAAGAATATTAAATAATAAATAAATGGCAAACAAAAAACAAGAAGGGAATAAATGACATATGGTAACGGGACCAACTACAAATTTAGAATCTATTACCAAAAAAAAAAATAAAAAACAAAAAAAAAAAACTACAAATTTAGAATCATATTTTCAATATTGTGTGTGTTGATTTTTCTTCTTCTCCTTTTTGTTTTCTTCTTTTGGTAAATGGTGTCGTGGAACTTCTTTTATGGATTTAGTCCTATTTCTTTATATTGTTTTATTAGCATGGTGGCACTGCTAAGTGCAATCCATTTATAAAATAATTTTTTGGACTGTTGTTTTTGAACTTTGTTTAGATTTATAAACTGTTTATGCATTTCATTTGAGCATCAATGTCTTTAAAATTTATCAAAAGTTGACAGTATTAGTCTTTGTTAGTTAAATTCAAGTGGTATAGACACCAATATTTGAACTGATGCTATTAACATTTGTTCAATTCAAAAGATATAATGCTAAATATGAAATATAAAATGTAATTTGTAAATCCGCATAAAATTGGCAATAATGCCAAATACCTTTAATAAAAATATGTTGTGAGTTTTTTTTTAAAAAAAATTCTACTGGATCAATAAAAAATTTAACTTTAATTAGTTGATTAAAAATAAAAATAATATTAGAATGTGATAAATTTAGTTCCTTCACTACGCCAAAAACCCTAATAGGCGACGCAAAACTAGCGTCGCTAGTTGTAAACGGCGACGTAAATTCATGTGTCGCGGAAAGGGGAGTCGCCGAAAGTAAAAAAACATTCGCGACGTCTAAAGTGCGTCGCCGTAAAATAAGGATTAAGGCGACGCTCAGCGTCGCTGATAACGGTTATACATTCGCGACGAAAGTGTCGCAGTATCTTCATCAAATCGGCGACGCAAGTGTCTCCGTTTCTCATTGTTTACGCGCACTTTTGGCCTAGAATCGGAGACGCGAGCGTCGCCTTTTCTCCTAGAATCGGAGACGCTGGCGTCGCCTGTTCTCCTAGAATCGGAGACGCTCGCGTCGCCTTTTCTCCTAGAATCGGAGACACTGGCGTTGCGTTTTCTCCTAGAATCGGAGACGCTCGCGTCGCCTTTTCTCCTAGAATCAGAGACGCTGGCGTCGCCTTTTCTCCTACAATCGGAGACGCTGG
>QANX01006478.1:0-13321 GCA_003254975.1 Ochetophila trinervis
AAAATGCATTTTTAAATCTTAATCAAACTGTTGATAAAAAAAAATTCTAATGATTTTTACCGTCAAATTGATTTGATGTAAGAGAGTTTTGCTACAGTGGATTTTGTAAACTTCAAATGCTTATCGTAAGCATCATTTGTCATTCAACCTCAAAAATATAATTTTTTTTAAACGTTTTTCACCATCTATATTTTTTCAACTTTGCTATAATATTCTTATTAATATTTCAGTTAACACAAAAATAACTTTCAATTAACACTAAAAAAATTTAGATTTGGTTTTATAGGTTGATTTGTTTATAAATATTATACCTTGATTTTCATGTTTAATGAAAGATATAGCAAAAATATTAAAGCAAAATAAAATAAAATTTGAAAAGGAAAAAATACATATATAAAACTTGGATATTGGGAACTATGACGAGTTAAATGTTGAAGGATGTGATTTGCCCAACTAAATTTTTAACCATTAATTGGAGTGACATTTTTAGCAGTTGATAAATTAACATGTTGTCATTTTATATTGAATACGTTTTTCCAGCAAATCATAATTTTATATATATAAATGATTCATTATTTTGTGAGAAAATTTCTTGTAGACCCCCTCAATTTTATTATAGTTACATTTAGACCCCCTGTTATTGGAAAATCATCCTTTAATTTTCACCATTTGTTACTTTTCACCATTTAATTTTAATAAGATCACAATTGTTTTTTCACAATATTATTTAATCATAAAGTGCTAATTTTTAATATTGTTTTGGTCATTAAATGTTAAAATCTATATAATATATTAAAATTATGCTCCTTTCAAAATTTATTTTAATTCTCTTTTTTAATTTTTTTCTGCTCATTTAATATTTTATTCACATTGATTAAATAAAATAAAATTATTTTTGTAACATTAATAGATAAAATAATGTTAATTTTCTATTTTCAATTAAGAAAGAAAATTAGAATCTGTTGCCAAATTTCATAATGCTAACCGGACTAATTAATAAATAAGATATCAAAACTTTTAGCTAGAACAAATGGATAATCATAATCACACACAATCCAGTAATCCATAAATTAGGGTACGTTGCCAAATTCTATATGCCAATTGGACCAATTAAAATTGGCACTTATGCCAAAATAGTGATTTTACCCGTGCTTTCCTTCAATAGAATTGCAATTTATATCTATATAATATATTAAAGCTCTACTCTCTCCAAAATATCTTTTAATTCCCTCTTCTAATTTTTTTCCCACTCATTTAATATTTTGTTCACATTTATTAAATAGAATAAAATTATTTTTGTAACATTAATAGATAAAATAATGTTAATTTTTATTTTCAATTAAAAAAGGAAATTAGGATCTGTTGCCAAATTTCATAATGCTAATCGGTCCAATTAATAAATAAGAGATCAAAACTTTTAGTTAGAACAAATGGACAATCATAATTTTACACAATCCAGTAATCCATAAATTAGGGTCTGTTGCCAAATTCTATATGTCAATCGGACGAATTAAAATTGGCACTAATGCCAAAATAGTAATTTTACGCGTTCTTTCCTTCAATAGAATTGCAATAATGCCAAAATAAATCTATACCATATTTTTCATTCAATTTTAATATTTATGGTATGATTTTATTAAAATTTTCCATTATATTAGAAAATATTTTTTTTCCACTAAAATTACCAACTGAAGTATAAACCTAGTAAAGAAACTTCAATCGTCAATTTTTATTAGCCTTAAAAGAAATTACGAGATAATAAATTGACTTACCAAAAAAAAAAGATAACATTCTGATTTTTTTTTTGGTAAAAAGAATAACATATTGATTCTCTAAAGAAAGGAAACAATATATCTTTTTAATCATATTCCTAATATTGTAGTAATGTTAAGAACGATACTTTTCAAAGCAAATAACAAATATAAGTATCTAACACCTTTCTTGGCTATTTTTTGGCAGAGCAGAAAAAGTTTAATGCTTGGGGATTTTATATTTTAAAGATATATAAATATAAATAATTTTTATATATATTTTTCTGTTTTATATATTTTTTATTTAATTGTAAACACATATGACTATGGCTGAAAATGTAGTATCTATTTGTGATATCTCCTCCTAAACAATCTTGAAAGATTAGATGTATGGTTGTGAGGTTGTGGACAACCCCTGGCAATAATGAGCATGGCAAAATTAACAGCCTTGAGATGGTTTTGCAAGATGAACAGGTAATCGTGTTATCTTTTTTTTATTTTCTATTTTAACAATATATGAACTTGTTCACTTATTTTCTTTATTTTCTCATAAATTCTTATAGGAAGGAAAAATTCATGCTTATGTAAAACGGTCATTTGTGAAAAAGTTTATCAAAATTGTGAAGGAAGGAAAAATCTATGATATAAGCCAGTTTTCTCTTAAAGATAGCGGTGGTGGATACAAAACAACTAAGCATTTATATAAGATTGATTTCCAGTTGTCTACTTCTATTTGCTAGAGAAATGAGCCAATGACAATTCCAAAACATAGTTTTAATTTTGTGATTTCGGTGAAATCACTGGAAAGGTGACTGATAACAAATATTTAATTGGTTATTAACTTTTTAATTCCATTTTAATTTTTCTATTTTGTTGCTCTCTTTATTGTACTGACAACTATATTTTTGTTAGCAGATGTGATTGGTAAAATTTTTGATTATCTGAAGCTTGATGATTTTAATAAAGATGGAAAGCCACATCAGATGATTGTTATAAATCTTGAAGATCTTCAGTATGTAAGCTATTTTGATATTATAAATATTAGTATGTCTTTACCTAATCATCATTTTTATATTATCATCCTATGATGTGTATGTCTTTAAACAGTAAAAGGAAATTATCTTTCACTCTGTGGGATGACTATGCAGAAAATGTCTATTCTTATCTTGAACGACATACTGATGATGTCGTTGTTCTCATAATCCAGTGGAAAATGTCCATTTTTTTGCTATATGTTAAAAATAATCATCATAAAGTAAAAAAGTACGTAAAATATATAGAACATGCATAATCTTTAATTTTACATCACAGATTAAATTTCATTTCTCTGTTTGTTTTGCTATGACGATAAACAAAAGTCAAGGGCAAACTTTAACAAATGTTGGACTTTTTCTTCAAAGTCCTGTTTTTAGCCATGGTAAATTATATTTGGCAATGTCTAGAGTGAAAGACAAGAAATGATTAAATATATTGATTCTAGATAAAGATGGACAATGATGTAACTCAACAAATAATGTGGTCTTTAAAGAAGTTTTTTGAAATCTCTCATATGTACTTATAAAAATACATATTTTTGGAAGTTTTTTACATATTACATTTTAAAATAATTAAATGGAAGGGAATTTATTTTCAATTTCTTTCAAAATTTTGTATTTATTATTACATTAATAATAAAAATTTTCGTGCATCGCACGGGTATAATCTAGTTAAGGGTTAATTACATCAAAACCCCCTAAAGTATGCCTTTTTTGCAAAACAGTCCTTTAGGTTTTGAAAATGTTAAAGTTAATCATTGATGATATCTTTCATCCAAACTCTCTATTCTTTCTTAAATGGCAGAATAAAAACTAGTATACCATTAATGCTTAATAATAGAATGACTTAAATGCTTGTATAATAATAAAATATTTATTTTTCCATTTGTTTCATAATTATTAACATACAATATTATAAATGTTATACTTTATAAACAATTAATAATAATTTATCACTTTATCATTAAAATATTTTATTTTATCACATATTCTACATTTTTATATGATATAGCTATATATTTAGAAATATTAAACTTGATTTACTATACTGAGACTAAGATTAAAGACCAATGATATTCTAACTAGGTTGGCATCTAAAATACCAAAAACCTCAGCAAACGAAATTTATTAAAGATAAGGAAAATAAGAACAAATCATCCAATTACATTCACTTTGGTCTCATTAAAACACAATCAAAGAAACCTCAGTAGAAAAACAACAATAAAAAATAAAATATTTATATCAGAGATACCTGAACTATATCGGGTGTAAGAAGTGGATACTTTAATTTTTAATTTTTTGCATTTTAATACCTTAACTTTCCAAAGTGTATCACCGTTGGTATCTATATCCCTTTCCATCTAAAAACCCATGTTAATCTCACGTGTGGGTCATGTATATGGGAAAATATTGTCTTTTTATCCTCCTAATATACCAAAATTTTCTCCCTTCTCTCTCTTTCTGATCTCTCTCATAAAAACTAGAAACTGCTCTCTCACTTTTTTCTCCTCTCTCTAAATAAAACACAAAATTATGTGCTTTGAATTGGGTTTGAATTTCTAGTGATTTTGAGATAGAATTGACTCTTGGTTTCGTCAGAAATAAAGAGACAAAACCAAAAGGACAAATTTGGCTGGAAACGATGGTCAAACAACTGGGTCGTGTGACCCGATTTAGTCAAACGGGTCAACCCACAACCGATCTCAAGGTTGGGGATGACCCAAAACAACGCCGTTTTGGGATCTCAAAATGACGCCGTTTTTATGTTTTAATTAAAAAAAATACGACATCATTTTGATATTCTAAAATGGTGCCATTTTGGGTTGTCCCAAACATTGAGATGGGTTATGGGTTGACCCATTTGACTGAACCGGGTCATGCGACCTGGTTGTTTGACCCGACAGAATCTTATGATTCCGGCCATCGTTTTAAGTTAAATTTATCCCGTTGGCCCACGGGTCAATTTAGTGCAATATCCACTGAAATTTCATACCTAGATCAAATTACATAATGCACGAGTTTGAGATCCCTTTTGTACCATTTATAAGCATTTTTCCAATTTAATCATGCAATCATCTACCATTTTCAACCATAAACAATTTACAACATATAATAATATAAATTTAGTCTAAAATACAAATTACATAGAGAAAAAATATGTTTTTTATTTAAATTTTTGCTTCTGGTTTTTTAGGGGAGAGAAAAGAGAAAAAGGGAAATGGAGGATAGAGAGAGAGGGAAGATATATTTGGTATTTTGGGAGGGTAAAAAGATAATAATTTTCATTGCACGTGACCCACACGTGAGATTAACGAGGCTTTTTGGATGGAAAGGGACGTAAGTATTAACGATGATACATTTTGGCGAGTTCAAGTATTAAAATGCAAAAAAAAAAAAGTAAAAAAAAAAGTTAAGGTATCCACTTGTCATATCCGACATAGTTTAGATTTCTCTAGTGTAAATATCCTTTAGAAAAAGTGTACCAAGGAAAAAAACAACATGAAGAAACAAAATTAAGAAAATCTTTAAGCATCTAGACCAATTAAATCTGCATCACAAAAAGCAGGCAAAGTAGACCACCAAACTGGTTGAGAAACCTCAAGAGCATGCTTCGATAACAAATTTGTGACTCAATTGCCTTGGCGATCAATGTGAGAAACTTTAAATGGAATCTTTGAAATGAAATCAAAACATAAAGATCACCGAGCCATATACATCCAAGGAACTTTAGAAGATCCACACCATACATCAAATCACTTTCAAGCCAAATACAATCCCAAAATTAGCTTTCGCAACTTCTAAAGCATACATAACTATAATCATCTTTGCTTCAAAGGCATAAATTGTCCCAAGAGGAATAGAAAAACAACCTTTAATGAAACCTCTACTATTTTGAAACACCCCACCACCATCGGCCAAACATGGACTTCCCAAAGCAGTTCCATCAGTGTTAATTTTAATCCAATAAGGATTCGAGAGTGCCCATCGGACTGTACTAATTTTTGGTGCATGAGGAAACAAAAAATTCATTTTCAACCTCCAAAGGATGACCAAATAGGATGCAGATATCATCGAACCCTAATGCTTATAATTAGCCTCTTTAATAGAGCACCTAATGAAAATAAAAGTTTGATTCATTGAAACAAAACCATAAACATGCAAATCATGGTTACGAGCAAACCAAATAGAATTGAAACCCTTAACAATGGCAACTAACCAAAGATTAAAAATTTGAAAGCTAAAATAAACCCAAACAACTTATTGGAACAAATCAACAATGGATTTAGAATTTTTCACCTTGTAATCAAACAGCTGACCAATAAACATCCAAACCTCTTTGGCATAAAAGCAGGAAAGAAATAAGTGCTCAGTAGTTTCCACATCACAATTACACAGGTTATATTGAGAAACCAAATAAGCTCATTTTCTAGAAAAAAACACTATCCAAAGGAACCCGATTGAGAAAAAGATGACAATAAAATAAACTCCTAGAAGTAAAGATGAAAGGACTCCATAATTTTTTTTCCTAACCAGCAAATTGAAAAGAAGAAAAATACTTCAAATAAAACTCTTTACAAATAATGCCACCCAAATTAGAATGCTCCCAAACCAAATTATCCTGCTAAAAAATGAAACCTTCATAGCTTCAATATTAGAAAAAGTTCCCAAGAATCGAGATTTAAAATGTGAAGGCAAAACCTAAGAATTCATAGAATTTGTGAAAGCAATGACAATTATATTTGGATCTCAGACAGAAATTTTCACATTAAGCAATTTGTTGTGGTATAATTTTGATTAACTTGCAAATGCACGAATCAACAAGTAATAAAGTGGATTTCTTAGAGAATTCTAATATCGATCCCTCAATAAATAATGTCTATAGTTTCAAAAATAAATCAATAGTTAAACAAATTAATAAAAGTAAAAGAAGTTGTTGATTGATTGTTGTTTGAGTAACAAAGCATTAAAGAAAATAAAAGCAATATTAAAAAGTGAACAAAGGCAGCAATTAAAGTAATTCAAAGGTTTTGATGAAACAAGGATTATGATTTCACCACTATTACTCCTATTTAGCCCTAATGCAATATAGATTCATAAGTTAACCCCCATTTGACCATGAGTTACTAGAAGTTGATTCCTCAATTCATTCTAATCTAGCAAGCACAATGTATTTAATTATCCCTAATCTAAATACCAAAATTTAATCCCTAAGACATGCAAACCCAATATGTTCTTGTCAAAGTTATCACTAAGGCATGCAATATTCCTATAACCATGTATTTCATTGTCCATCCATATTATATTCCTTATTCCTAAACCAATATAATACTTGATCTATCCACCTTTTCATGGAAGCATTAAGAACTATAATGAAATAAAACCAAAAATATGAATCAAACTCAAATATGCATTAAATACTAAATAGTCATAATAGGGCTGCATCATAATCCTAATAGAAAATTAGTTAAACATATTCTCAAAACTATCCATAAAATAATTAAGAGAAAACATAGATTAAATATGAAAGATAATAAAGAACAAAGAATCAAAATCAAAAGTTGACGGCTGCTGAATTCTGATCTCCACTCTTTCTTCTCATTGCTTCTCCAAATTATGAATCAAGACTATAAGATTCAATCCTCCAAGACTGGCCAAATTTTCTCCTTGATCTTGGTTTTGTGTAGCACAATTTCTCTATGTGAAAACCCTTGAACACTGAATAAAAAACATAGAAAAACTCTATTGTTTCCTTGAGAATGAAAGTACAACAGCCTTGAGGGCTGTGTGATATTCAGCAGTGGTGTGTAGCAGTGAGGGCTGTGTAGTGTGTAAGGAATTGTGACGAATAGTGTGTTTGTTCTTTTGTGTTACAAGGTATTTATAGGAAATGTTTAATAGAGGTTTAACCCTAGAGTCATTCTCTAAACCTAGGTAATATAGGAGATAGCATATTTACATAATCTCAAACTCCTATATTATCTCTATATGGCCGGCCATCAAGGGTATTGTAGTCTGTGGTGTCTCACAATCACACTAGAATTAAGAAACATACCATATCCTTTTAGGAATCCAATTCAACCCTAAATCTAATTCCTTTTCTTAATTATTATTCCAATCAATATAATTAGAATAATCTGACCTCCTGTTGTGGTATATTTTAGATTAACTCGCAAGTGCACGAATCAACAAGTAATAAGGTGGATTCCTTTTAAAAAGAAACCGATATCGATCCCACGAGAAATAATGTCTCTAATTGTAAATTTAAATCAATTGTAAATTAAACTTAACAAAAGCAAAGAGAGTTGTTTGAATGATTGTTTGTTGAGTAACCAAACATGAATTGAAGTAAAGCAATAATTAAAATTAAAGAAGGCAGCAAGTAAATATTCCAAAGGTTTTAAGAAAATAAGGATTATGACTTCACCACTATTACTTCTATTTAGCCCTAATGCATTTTAGATTCATAGGTTAACCCCCCTTTGACCATAAGTGACTAGAAGTTGATTCCTTAATGCATTCTAATCTAGCAAGCACAATGTATTTAATTATCCCTAATCTAAATATCGAAATTTAAGTCCTAAGACATGCAAATCCAATATGTTATTGTCAAAGTTGTCACTAAGGCATGCAATATTTCTATAACCATGTATTTCATTGCCCATCCATATTTATATCCCTTATTCCTAAGCCAATATAAATACTAAATCAATCCACCTTTTCATGAAAGCATTAAGAACTACAATGAAATATTAACCTTAAACATGAATCAAATTCAAATATGCATTAAGCACTAAATAGTCATAATAGGGTTACATCATAATCCGCATAGAAAATTAGCTATACATATTCTCTAAATTATCCATCAAATAAATAAGAGACAACATAGTTTAAATCACAAAGAAAATAAAAGTAAAGAGATCAAATCCAAAGTTGATGGCTGCTAGAATTTGTTCTTCAATCGTCTCCTCTTGGCTTCTTCAAACTATCATCAAAATCACAAGGTTGACTCCTCCAAGGTTGGCCAAATTCTCCATTGAACTTTGCTTTGTGTATCATAACTTTTCTAAGTAAAAAATCTTAAGAACTAAACATAAAACCTAAGAAAAACTGCTATTTTCGTGAGAATGGGGTGAAGAAAAGAAAAGAAGGGTGCAGCTGGTGATGGTTGCAGCCGTGTGGGGTGTGGTGAATTATATGTGTGAAAGAATAATTTTCACTCTCAAGGTAGCAATGTATTTATAGAAAATGTTTAGGAGAGGTACAACCTAGAGAATATAGGAGATAATATGTATACATAATCTCAAACTCCCATAATTTCTTGGCATGGCCGGCCACCTCAAGGGCACAAGTGTATTTTTTGTCTCATGTTCACACTAGGTTTAAGGAAACATTCCTTATCTCCTTAGGAATCAAATTTATATTTAACTCTAATTCATTTTATTCTAAATATTATTCTAATTAGTATAATTAGAATAATCTAACATCCCATGTGGCATATGATGTGGCAAATTTCGTACACATGGCTGGTGTGTGATGACATGGCAGTCCAATCATCAATATCTAGTAAGTTAAAATACTTTCCTTTTATATCTTAAATGACCGTCAGACAGATTCTAAGTACCTTTTGGGTGATCAAATGAACTCATAATTCACTGACAAAAAATAATCACTCTAAATTAATGCAAACCTTCTCCAAAATACAATCAAAATCATGCAAATTTAATAAAGTGCTCAAAATAATTTTGAAAGTAATAACATGTGAACTTAACTTTAGGCATTAGATAATACATAAAAACAATTCCACTACCTAAGAATCAATTTATTCACAATCATATTTTTATCATAAGCTCATCAAAATATGCTAAAAAAAACACTAAAAAATAAAAATAAAATCAGCAACAAAAACAATTTTTTTTTAAAACTAAAAAATTTAAAACTAAAGAAGAAAAACTTCAAACAAAGAGAAACACCCCCAAATTAAGATGAACATTGTCCTTGATGTTCAAAACAAAGAAATTTAAACATAATAAAAAGCAAGGGGTAAGAAAGCTCCTCCATTTGATGAAATGCAATGAAATTGCAAATTTTAGGCTCAAAAGGCTCCCTTGACCGATCACTCGCTTTATACTTCTCCTTTGATTTTCTCTTCTTTGACACCTAAAAACACAAAATAAAAACAACTAAAAAGAAATTAAAAATTAAAAATAAATACCTTTAAACTTTGGGTTGCTTCCCAAAAAGCGCCTGTTTCAAGTCTTTAGCTTGACTTTCTTGTGGAGCACATCCATGATCAATTTGTTGGTTGCTTCTACTTCCAAATCAACTCTTAATAAATGACAATCCATGCGATCCTCTATTTTCTTTCTTGTTTTTCTCTAACAAATTTGGCTCCAAAAACCTATTATCATGGCACCATTCATCTTTTGGATAAGGAGTGAATTTGTAGATATTATAGGTTACCTTTTCGCTACCAATCCTAAATGTAATCTTACCTTCTTGTATATATATTAAGGCACGACTAGTAGCTAAGAAAGGTCTATCAAAAATCAAAGGTACATCACCATCCTCATCCATATCTAATACCACAAAATCCATGGGGAAGAAAAACTTATCAACTTTGACGATTACATCCTTAAGTACTCCACTTGGATTCTTGATTGTACGGTCTGCCATTTGTAAAGAAATTGAGGTTGACTTTACTTTTCCAAGTCCAAGCTTCCTGAAACAAGAATAAGGCATTAAATTTATGGAAGCTTCTAAGTCACATAAAACATTAGAAAATTTAATATGACCAATATGACAAGGAATAGAGAAACCCCCGGATCGTTTAATTTTGGTGGTAGCTTGTGTTGTAATATGGCACTGCACTCTTCATTCAAAATTACCATCTCATGACCTCCTAATTTCTTTTAAAAACCTAGCGTAATTTGGCATATTTTCTAGAGCATCTACAAAAGGGATATTAACGGGCAGCAACCATCTTTTGATTCTTTTCCTCTTCTAGAGCCTCCTCTAGCATGAGGAGGTATATACTTAGAAATGTGAGGCTTCATTACCTAACTTGAACATTGGAAACACATTTCAAACCTTGTGCTTCTATTTCCCCTTCAACTATGGCTTTTGGCTCTTCTTGGCAATCTATGTTCTATGCTTCTCAAAGGCCCTAGCTGCACATCAAAAGAATCATTAGTTGCTTACCATCTTGCAAATTAATGGACATTACCTCCTTAGGATTTTTTCCAGTATTGCTTGGGAGGATTTCTTTTGCTCTTTGAAACATGCTTGCTAGTTGGCTTATTTGAGTTTCAAGTCCTTTAATGCACTAGCTTGATTGTTGAATTGGTTCTCCATTTTGACCATGAAGCTTTCAATTTGTGCCATGAAGCTTGAAAACTCTTTCTTTGTTTCTAGCTGAAATCCAGCTAGTTGACTTACTAAGCTTTCTAGATTACTTTGCTTCTCTTGCGGATTAAGAACTTGAGCTTGAGCTAGCTGCTCTACTTGGTTCTTTAAACTTTTAATTTCTGCTTTAGTTTTCTGCATGAAAGCACTAGAAATATCATTCATTTTTATCATCGATTGCTCAAGTAAAGACATAGTAGTAGGAGAAGAATTATGAGATTGAGGTTGAAATTGAGGGTGTAACATCCTAAAATCTAATTAAGGATTAGCAAGGTAATTAGAGTTAATTATGTTTAATAATATATTTAATTACCCTAATGCTAGTATAAGAAAAATAATTATTAGTAAAATAATTATTTAAATAGTTTTAAAATTAATAAGGAATATAAAAAAAATTTAAAATTAAAATTTGTGAATTTGTATATTTAAAAATTAGTATGAGAAGAAAAAAATAAAAATAAAAGGAAAGTAAAATTAAAAATGAGAAAATAAAAGAAAATAAAAAAATAAAAATAAAATGACCGTTTTGCCCTTATAGTTAAATAATTATGTGTTATTGAATGATGGGAAAAATGGAAATTTTGGGGCAAAAATTGAATTAAAGACTCAGCCCCTTCTTCCTCATGCGTAGACCTGGTTTCTTCTCCATTTTCGGTGCCGACCAAAGTTTTTGAGAAAAAAATTTCAATATCTTCAAATCTCTTCCAAACTTAGCTTAAAAATAGGTTACCCATAAGTTTTAGGGCCTTTAAAACACTTTGGTAAGGTTTGTTTTAACCGAAAACCACCTTAAGCTTGAGTTTTTGGATATTTAGCCGAATTTCCTTCTCACCGGATTTGGAGAGATTCCGGCCACCTCTCGCCGGAATATTTGTACCAAAAGCTTCATTTTTCACTCCTTTACAAAACTCAAGTGTTGGAATTAAAGATTAGTGAGCTAGGTTAAAGATTTGACAAAAAGGATACAAAGGGAATTTTCGGATTTCTGGAGAAAGTGTGAAATTTTGGCTCCAATTGAAGGTAAATCATGTTTCTTATGCTTAATTACATTGTATAATGATAAGCATTGTAGTATAGAGTTGGAGAATGGAAATTTAGGGAAATTTGTGAGTGTTTGGAATGTGTTTTGATGAAATTATGATGATAGATTAGGAATTGTGATTTTAATTAAGGTAATAAATTATAATTAAGAAATATAGAGGAATTGTGAAGGTTGATTTTGTATTTGGTTGAGAGATAGTAATTTTAATTAGAAGATTTAAGTGGTTGATGATATAAATTTAGTTGGAAAAATTAATTGTGATGAAAATTAAGAATAAAAATTTAGTTATTAACCTAAAAATTATTTGAGTAAAAATATAATTAATAAACCTATATTATTAGGGGAAAAGTTGCATAATTGTGAAAATAGGTAATAAAAATGAGGTTTTATTTCACATTACGGTAATGAAGTATTTGATAACACTACAAAAAAAGTGAGCAGTTGCTACGAATTTTAGCCATAAAAATATTGATTTTTAGCTAAATGGTGTTTTTTCTCACATTCTTCAGATTTGTAGCTAATCACTACAAATTTCATACAAATCAGCTACAAAACATACATTGTAGCTCAATTTTGTAACTAAAACCTCAATTTTTTAGGCGGCAAAATTTTCTTCTTTCAAAAATTATAAATGTAATGTTCTTTTGCTACAAACACTTAAGTTTGTGTGTAATACTGTATTTTAGCTACAACAAATTTTGTAGCTCAAATATAATATGAACACCTACAAAAAAATTTGTACCTAAACTAAAACCGGTGGCAGTTTTGTAAATATACAAAACTTATGTCCTGTTTTTTATTTGTCCAATTTGAACTTTTTGAACTTTTTTTAGTATAATAATTCAGGAATAAAGTCCGAGAGTCCAAATAATTAAAAAGCACCGCTGCAAAGGAAGGTTTTTTTCGTTTTTTTTTTGGTTGTTGATAAATTGGGGAGGTAAGACAGAGAACATTATATGGAAAAAAATTTGTAATTTGGATGGACGACGACGAATAGGTAGTTGAATAGTGTGCCAGAATCAACGTCTACTGGACTGCTGTTGTGGAAGCTACTCACACTCGCTCACAAAAAAAAAAAAAAAAAAAAATTA
>QANX01006478.1:13513-94767 GCA_003254975.1 Ochetophila trinervis
ATTCGAAGCCCATATCCGCATCGCACCACACTTTCGACGTCGTCATAGTCGGAGCTGGAATCATCGGGTTGACCATTGCTCGGCAGTTCCTTATTGGGTCGGACTTATCCGTCGGGGTAGTCGACAAAGCCTTGCCTTGTTCTAGTGCCACCGGTGCTGGTATGTTGTTGTTCTGCTTGTATTTTTCCTGTTTGGTTTCCGAGAAAACGTAGTAAGAAAAAAAGAGAAAATTGTGAACTCACCGAGTTTAATGAAAGTGTATATTTGGTGAAGTCTGATTCTTTTTTATAGGAAATCCCTGACCTTGTATCCGGCATTTGAGATGGTTGTAGGGCAGGGATACTTACGGATGGTAAACAGAACCCCTGGGTGTGATACATGGGACTTGGCCTTGAGAAGTCAAAGGCTTTGGTTGATGTTGGCTGAGAGTATGCGTGGACAGGGATTGGATCCTCTTCATCATTTGGGTTGGAAGGATACTGGTAGCCCAAAAGAAATTACTGTTTTTTCTGCTTATATATGGATGTTTCTTGTTGTGTTTCTTTGCCTTAGTTTCTTTCTTATTGATTACAATGCTTAGATAAATGAGTTCACTAAAATTGAAAGTTCACAATGCAATTATACGATAATGGCGGGTTGAGGAAGAAGTGCCCAGATGAGTAGAATAATTGAGATTTTACTTGTTGAATAAGTGGTGAAGGAATAGAGTTTTTGGACATATGAGCTTCTAGAGTTTTCTTATGAATGCTGCTTAAGGAAACAAAATAAAAAAAAATAAAAAAGGATGTGTTTGTGTGGAGGTTGGGGTTTCTTTTTCTTTTAAAGGATAAGCCAAGTGTTAAAACCATGTTTTAATATAGTATTCTCATCTGCAGGGAGCATGTTAATTGGTACAAGCCCAGAAGAGTTGGATGCGTTGAAAAGGAGGGTGACACTGCTACAGGATGCTGGATTGAAAGCAGAGTTTCTGTCTGGTGGCGATTTGCTTTTAGCGGAACCTGATCTCCTGGTTAATGAAGATAGTGGGGCTGCATTTGTACCTGGTGACTGTCAATTGGATGCTCAACTTGGTTCTGCATTTTTTCAAAAGGTTGTTATATGTATGTACACACAGTTTTTACATAAATATATTAAGCATGCTCATATTACTTCTCTGCATTTGAATTATCTGGTTTTTGTGAGTAGTTATTAATTTAGTTATGGTTCATTTGTAGGTTAACAGTCACTTTTCATCTGAAGGCAGATATGCTGAGTTCTTTTATGAACCGGTGACAAGTTTATTAAGGTCTGTTGTCATCCTTTTTGGTTGCACCCGAAGTTACAATGACAAGATAACAGACAATAAATGGAATTTGCGTTAAAGGATGCGATATACACTGTTTTAGTGACTGTCATTGATCCGTATTGCCAGGTCCGATAGCAGTGGAGAGGTAATAGCTGTTAAGACTTCTAACAACACCTTGTATAGTAAGAAAGCCATTGTTGTGGCAGCTGGTTGTTGGAGTGGGTCACTGATGCATGACCTGTTTAGAGAATCAGAAATTGTATTGGATGTCCCTGTAAAACCTAGAAAGGTGTGAATTTGCAACGTCTAATGATTTATTCTAATTTTATTAATATTGCTTGATTTTATTTTTCCAAACACGTAATATTCTTTTCATTGCTTTGGTTAGGGATAAGGGAGGTAAGAAGTATCTGTGGTTGAGTAGAGAAAAAAAGTGATAAGCACTGGAAAGCTTTGTCCTAAGTCGATCAAAATTTTCTCTAAACTTCGGATTAACTTAATGTAAAAGTCTTTTTAACAAGTTACGTAAAGGTGTAGTGGACAATGCTATAATGCATTTTACTAGAGTTTCTTCCAAAAAAAAAAAATTAAACTTCAAATTCTTTTTTGTTTCCTTGTATGAACAGTCTTTTTTTCTATTTTCTTCTGCTTTCCATCTTTTAATTTCTCTTTCTTTACTATAGTTTTTGCTTTTAGGTATAGTGCTTACTTTGCGACTCATTGGTAATAACAGGTTGAGACATGTATCACTTTTGAACTTGACCCTTGCATAGGAGCAAGTCATCAGTTGACATGAAAATATGCAGGCAAATCATGTGGATTTTCTTTGTGTTTCTTATAGTATAGTTCAGAAAGCAAAAGCCATAGTTAATCTGATATTTACTCTACATGACAGGGTCACCTGTTAGTGCTTGAGAATTTCGATTCCCTTAAAGTTAATCATGGTCTGATGGAGGCTGGATATGTTAACCATCAAATTGCAACTCCACCTCCCAGAATCTTGACTTCAGAAGCATATGATCACGGGCAAACCTTGTCTATTTCAATGACAGCCACTAAGGATTCCATGGGGAACCTTGTTCTTGGTATAAATTTAACAGTTATCTTCTCAACAATATGGATGACGTAGAGACCTTTTTTGTCTGTACTAATGACTTGTGTTCTTTGCTCACAGATGCATGAGTTCATGTCTATAAATTATGAAATATACTTTAACTAATTCATTGAAAAAATATACAATCTCCATTTCTTTATTCTCATTTGTTATTAAAAGTTTCCTGGCTTTTCCCCTCTCTCTCTAATTATTTGGTTTATGCAAATGCACCTTGCTTGCTTCTTGGATCAGTTAATTTGACAGTTAGTACCTAATACATGCTTTCACTGGACCTAACCATTAACCTTGAAGTGTTTTCAGCCCAAGTTTCTGTTATAGTTTCTTCGTATCTGTATTTTTAAAACTTTATGGTTGCCTGACATACTTATTTCACCTTCAATCCTTAATTACTCCGTCGCTTTCTCACAGTGTATATAAAACCAAGTATATCTCACTGTCAGAATGATAATTTTTCTTTGCAGGGAGCAGCCGCCAGTTTGCTGGATTCAGCACTGAAGTGGAAGAATCCATCGTTAATGGCATATGGAATAGAGCCATGGATTTCTTTCCCAAACTAAGAGAGAGACCCTTTTCAGATTTTATTAAGAGCAGAAGAGTGCGAGTAGGATTACGACCTTACAGTGAGTCCTAAATCCTAATATTCTTTAGAACCTAATAAAGAAAGAGGCAGATCTAGATGATTGGATTTCTAGGATAGATATTTTTATTTGTACCTACTTTAGAATTGTGTCTTTTGATGTGAAATTAAGGAATGTCTTTCATCGTTGGTATCTCAGTGCCTGATGGTAAGCCAGTAATTGGGCCCGTGCCAGGTTTGCCAAATGTGTTTCTTGCAACTGGTCATGAAGGATTAGGACTTACCTTGGTAATCTTCTTTGTTATCTTTTGTAAGATTTAAAGCAATCTAATTTTTTTAGAATAACAATTTTCCTAATATTAGCCAGTTTCTTTGTTAACTTGTTTCTGTCCATATTGTTTACTGTCTAAGCTAGAGGTGACAGTCGCTTCTCATGAGTTTATATGAATTCAGCAATGCCATAACTGTTGCTGGTTATTTTGATCCAAATTTGTAGGCTCTGGGGACTGCCGAAATGGTTGCTGATATGGTGCTGGGCTATTCGGAAAAAGTTGATTATGCATCTTTTGCTGTTCAAGGCCGATGTTGTTGATAAGACACATTCAAGGATGTAATTGAGTATGTAACCACACATATAATTGTTATATTTATATAGTCATTTTCATATATTTTCTCTGCCAACTAACAAGTAACAACAACTGCATATGCAATTGAAGCGACAAAATTAAAGAATTATTTATTAAGTTAACTAGAATGGCTAGCTTGTCTCATTATTAATAGGTATACAAAATTTAGAAAATTCATTTGAAACCAATCCATTTTTCTTTTCTTTTTTTAAAACAGTATTATGCATTGCTGAATATACAAACGAAACAAGCATTAACCAAAAAAAGAGAGTATGAAAACATGTTAAATGGAAATACTGTTGGGAATTCCTTTTCCTGTGAAACCCCCTCTGAGTTCAACATTGGAGGTATCAGGATACAAAAGTCTGTAAGGAATACCAGAAGGGCCTCTTCTGTTCTTAAGATTGGGACTTCTATTCCTCTCTGTGATTCTTTTCTCTATCTGCTTTAGCTCTTTATTAAACTTGTCAAATATTTTCCGAACCTCTGCATTGTTTATCCACACCATTGATGATGATCTCTGACCCAAGTACACTTCATCTGATGCATGCCTTGACAGGACCTCCATTAGTGCTACACTGAGACTCATTTGAAGTTTTCCAGGCAACATGTTTAGAAAATATTTATCTGGGTCCTTGAGGAATTCACCATATTCAGCTGTTCCTTCCCAGGGAATGTCCTTCTTGAGTAGTGTGGGACGATTTGGAGGGTACCCAGAATATGCATATTGCCCAAAGTTGACAGAAGCATGAATGGCTGATGCAGTCCATATAAGAGTTGTCAAAGCTTGAATTAGGTCTGAGAGAGTTGTCATTCTGTACCACCATGTCTCACTGCATTTATCACCGTGACCCACATTTCGTATTTCTAACCACCATGATTGGATTTCTTGGTCAGATGAGACAGAATCATCATCTGTGTAGAAGAGAGAGCAAAATTCTGTAACCCAAGTCTTGATGGCAATCCATATCTCAAGTCCATCTGCACCATAAGGATAGTCCTCGAATAGAAGCTGAACGCCAGTTGGGTTATCTGGATTTGGGTCTTTTATAGCCATGCCCCTGAGAATATTTTTCCCAAGAAAGAACTCTATTAGAATTTAGGAGAAATAAAGCTCTGTTAAGTGAATAGTGTGAATTAAGATTTACTGACTTCTCTCTCTCTCTCTCCTCGTATATTCACCACCCTTTTATTTCCACATATGATTAAAAAAAAATACAAATATATTTAATTCACTTGTCATAAAAACAGTAACTAGACGTGTAAAGAAATGGTATTTCCAGGCCGGATTTTGTTTTCTATGTAAAATGGCTAAGAGCTTGTGTGTGTGTGTGTGTGTGTGTAAACAGTAACTAGACATGTAAAGAAATGGTATTTCCAGGCCGGATTTTGTTTTCTATGCAAAATGGCTAAGAGCTTTTGTGCGTGCGTGTGCGTGTGCGTAGTTTTACTCAGAACTAAATAGCCCTTTTGGAAAAAATAAAGGTGAAGATAATCAATATCAGGTCTGAGGAAATAAGTACCTTTTGAGTAGATCAGCTGGAAGTGCTTGTTCATCAAATCTCCACTCTTTGTAGAGCTCAGCTGACAACTCCATGGAAATTTCAGCAGAATACAATGTCTTCTCAAGGATTCCTCCAGAGTTCATGAGGATATTCCTTGCCAGTGCATTTATGTGCATGGTGTCTTTGAAATGAGGATGTAGCAGCCAATAGATTGGGTGCATCATGCTTAGTTGTCTTCTAGTGGCAATGATGAATGGTTCGACCACTGCATGAGTATGCAACCTAAAAACATGCATCAACCTGGTAAGTACTCCTAATATTTAAGTTCACAGAAATGAGACAAGAATTTACGATCCTATTCTTGGTTATGTTTTATTTTGTTACTTACCAATCCATCGATGCATGAAAAGCACAATTTTAATGTAATTTTTTGGGACAAGAAATCACTGAGCCAAAACTCTTGCTTTAATTTGTAAGTAGAGAAGGCAGAGAGCTAATAAATAAATAAATCATAGAACTGTTATGATCAACTTACCAATGGCTGATCAGTTGATGGTAAACAGAGTCATTAGCTGCAACGTGAGCTTTAGCAATCTGCCACAATGCCGCTGCTTCATCCTTTCTTGCCGGAATAAATACTGTACCAAGCTCATCGCCGTTATAAGGGGAGGGCAAGCTAAGTTCTATTGCTATTGGCTTTAGTGTTTTGTCACTCTTTAGGAATAGTAGTGTACGGGATGCATAAACACAAGCATTCTTTGCGTTCATTCTGTCTAAAAACGGCATTAGATAGTCGTGGTGATCCAATATGAATAGCCTGCACTGGTTTATTGCCTAAACAAAAAAGAGAAAATTTATAGCAAGTTACCTCTTTTTAAAACAAAACTGCACAAAGAGACTTTGTTCATTACCTGGGCAACAGATAGACCATCGAGGTTGTGCTGTATATTTGATGCTTCCATTGCACCAAACTTTCCATTTTTGTTTGTAGGTGGAAATTTCTGCAAGTTATAAGAAACGAAATAAAGTCTTGTAGTTCACTTATATGATACATAGATGGTGGTAATGGAGATTAAAATCTGGCCTTTTGAGCCAATGAGGTCAATGTCCAACTAAAAATGAATAATAAAATGAAGAAATAACCAATATTAGTCATCTTCCTAGTTTATTGTACTGATTTAGAGGCACCATTCTTAAACAAAGTTTGAATAATAAATATACTTTTTTTCATCTTCTGAGAAGTATTTATGAAGAAGAAGGTAGGAAATACCTCCAAGCGTTGGATTCGTGCTGGATTAGTTCCGGCAAGCATTTGGCGGCCAAACTCTTCATCACTCTTCCAAGCCAATTCATTCTCTGATAAATTGAAACACCAGAGTTTATAAAGAGAAATGGAGTGTCCTATATTATGCAGGGTGTATAAAAATATGCAAGAGTAAATTGCATGATCACCTGCTATAATTTGAGGGAATGGAGATTTGAAGGGGGCCCTTATGCTCTCATAAGTAATTTCTTTGAATAGCTTAGGAGGCAGCACATTCATAAGTTTTTCTGTGATCCATTCCTCCACTATTAGGCTTCTATTCCCAGAAAACATGTAATGCATTTCATCAAAGGACTCAAAACTTCTTGACTCTTGTTCGAAGAATGATTTTGCCCCATGGATAAGGAAAGGTACAGAAGCCTGGATTGAGCTTGATATGACCTCGGACATTTTCTTTGAGCTAATGCGTTCGTCGGGAGGAACATATATGTTGTCTATGTTAACCATATCTGGCTGGCTTTCAGTTAAAGGGTCTGAAAATTAGTCAAGTTGGAAACAATCAGATCAAAAAGGACACTGTTTATTTGAAATGATATAACTTATTCTTTTTGTGTAAACATGATATATATATACCTGCAATGCTAGGTGCACGACCGGTTCTTAATCTGCGAGGAAATGGATGCAAATCTGAACCCCCCAAAACAGGTCTCACATTTTCTTTACCTTTATCAGGATTTCCAAGATCATTGTAGTAGTCATAGTCATAAATTCTATCCCATTCCTTCCTTTCTCCATTTCCGTCTCCCCTCAGGCTAATAAGCTCTTCCTTCCTCAAATTCAGTAGAGCATGAGGTGTTTGATTAGGAAGATATTTCTACCACAACATCAAAGCTGAGTTACTTAACATTTGAAAAAGCACACACAAGTTACTCATAACAAAATCCATAATATGTGTAATGCATCTTACAGTATTCGAGAAGAAAACTCGATCAGTTCCGGTTTTCTCAAATGGATATATCCAAGAACCACAATCGAATTCGATAGTCTGGTTATTGGGAGTTTGAAGAGAAGCAGATTGGAGAAAGAATTCATGTTCATTTTTGTTTGTTATGATAAGAGCTCCTGGTGTTCCAAATCCTGGTTCCACTTGAAACGATATTTTATAAGTGGTGGTTTTCTCACCATTGCTTAAATTGCTTTTTCCAAATCTGAGATAAGCCTTCTTACTCAATTTGCCTTTGCCAGTTTCTGTTATACACAAAAAATCAAACTCAAAGAAAATCACTCCAATTTTGAAATTGCGTTTTCGAACATGAAAAAATTATCTTCCTTAACAAATTTCTCTCAATTTATAACATTCTAAAAGGAAATGGAAATCCATGACTGAAAATTTGAAAACTTACCTGGGTCAACTGTAGTGGCACTGCATATCTGAATGAAAGCTGATTTTACAGGATCTGCAGGTTGCATAGAACTATTGACAATGACAATTTCTCCTCTGATACCTGATCTTTTTCCATAAGGGCAAACATGAGGGAATATGAGATTGTTAAATTTGCTAAGGACACAGCAAAACAATCTCTGCATGCAAGAAAATGGGATGTGATGGGTTTGCATGTTTTCTTATATCAAATACGCTGGTGGATTTGTGTGGTAACCGGGAATGGATAAATGCATATAAGAAGATGGCATTGAAATTCAGTGTCATATATGTGGCAAAAAAAAAGTGGGACTTTGTTCTTGGTTCTAGATATTAGGCCAGGTATCTGATGCATTGCTTGCCCAAAGGTTTCTCTTGTTTAGTACTCTCTCAGTTTGAAACTTTCAAAACCCAATTTTTATTTTTTTTTCTCTACTTTAAAACTTGTACACAATCTCTCTCTTTTGTTTCTCTTTGAAGATGTTTTGATAATCAAGGATTGCTTTCCCATCTACTATCCAGAGCATAACATTCAATAGCTAGTGAGAGAACAGTATTGATTACTCTTTTATAACTTTGTTTAATCTCCAGAATAAATTCTTTTTCTACTACTAGCAGTTTAAGTGAAGCAAGCTTTGACCTGCCTTGTTAGGGAGGAATTCCACAAGATTCACGTTGTTGGAGAAACATTAGTTTTTTTAGCAAGCTTTTATCATGCAGCTATCATTATTTTTCTTTATCGGATTTTGCTATTAGACTTATTTGGTCCATCATACTTGTAATAATTGAAACCCTAAATTACTTCTAACTTCTAAGTTTAACTTGCTATTTTTTCTTAAAAAAATAATTCAAATAAATAAGATTAAAACATAAAAATGGTTAGACCTATCAATATGTACTGTTATATCATATTCATTTTAGACTTTTTCATTTAAAACTAACTTGATAAATTTTGTTATGCTAAAATATGCAAATTTAGATCTTTTTGTCGCATTAACATTGTGATATATTGTGTTCATGTTAAAGAATTTCACTTAAACTCAACCAGTTTAGCTTTTGACCTCTCTATAGCATTGGTAGTGAGTACTCTATTGTTCAGGTTTTTAGCGGGTTTGTTGACAGAGATAAATCGTTTATTTCCTAATACGTTGAAGAAGATTAGAGATATTATCATGTGACTAATCCCTTTCCTTCTATTTTGTTTTTCTTTTTTTATAAAGGGAAATGTGATTGCTGTAGCAACAATATCATCCTTAAATGAAATACTGTGCAGCAATTTATATTTATAAAGTCCCAATATAGTTAGAAATAATTATATTTTTTATTATCATTCTAAAATATGCAAATTCATACTTATAAAAAATAAATGTGGATTTGTTTTATGTTATGGTATCGGTTGGAATTTACTACGTGTAAAATGGACTCTGCCCTTTCTACAATTTTTATTTATTGATTTTTTAACTATAAGATTTTTTTATTTTTTATTTTTTATTTTTCATTTTCTATTAAACTTTTTAATGCAAACACCAAAGACTGTTTTCAATTCCACTCTTTAGTATATAGACTACATACCCCTCGAACAGTCATTTCGTCCGTCAAAAAAATTCCCCAAAAGCATATCAATGGCCGTCGCGAACCTACAGAGACTCAGCGCCCAAATCCACCGTCTTCCTTCGCTCTCCTTCTACTCCAAATCCCTAATTTCAAGATGTTCCGCTTCGACCCCATCTTCGTCTTCTTCCTCCAAGAAAGTCTCTGACCGCATCGTCAAGCTTTTCGCCATCGATCTCGACGGCAAGAAGAGGGAAATCGTCGGACTCTCCGGCCATACCCTTCTCAAAGCCTTGGCCAACAACGGCTTGATCGACCCGGCGTCCCACCGGCTGGAGGAGATCGATGCTTGCTCAGCTGAGTGCGAGGTCAGCATTGCTCAGGAATGGCTCGAGAGGCTTCCGCCTAGGTCATACGACGAAGAGTACGTTCTCAAGAGGAATTCTAGGGCTAGGGTTCTCAACAAGCACTCCAGGCTCAGTTGCCAAGTCGTTCTCACACCTGATCTTCAAGGTATGGTTGTCGCTGTCCCCGAGCCCAAGCCTTGGGATATTCCATAAATTTATTGGTTTGAGCTCCAGTTCTTGCAAATGCAAGAAGGTACCAGGGTTAAAAAAAGGAAAAGAAAAAGAAAATGAATCTTGTTTTTGTTTGCTGTACTGGGTTTTACCCTCTGCTTGGATTGGATAAAATAATGTGGTTGATCATTCTGGTACATTGAAGAAAAAAAAAAAAACTTCACGTTTTGGTATAATGTGGCTGGATTCTGTTTAAGATTTCCCTTTAATTTGATGATCTTTGACTAAGTCGGAATTTCATTTAATGGTTTGATTAAATTCATAATTTATTGAAGTGGTAGTATTTTTTAGTGTGATAGTATGGGATTGCTACAAACATTTGTAGAAAGGAAGTAAAATTTGGAATTTGCTTGTAAAAAGAAAAAAATATTTTAAGAATTTGTTGCAAAGGATTTAAAACATCATGGGAACCGAGTTGAGCTTCACTTCCATCTGCTTTAGCTTGGTTAACTGTTCGCTATCAAACTGAGAACTGGATACACTGATTGTTGGCAGTAAATTGAGTTGCATTTTTCGGGTGAATTGAATTGTTTGGTCAATGAAATGTAGTAATATTTTGGTTAGGTGAGTCATAAGTGTTAATTATTACTCAGTGTAGATATAGGGCTTTGGACTCAAACCTGCGGCTGCCATCATTTACTGGTTACAGCTTGAATGTGTTAACAATATGGTGCAAATTTTTGGAAGTCTGTAATATATTTATATTCTGAAGAATTTTCATAGGAATTTCCTAATTTGGCATTTTACTGTGAGTGAAAAATAAAAATTTCCTTTTGGAAATAAATTGGAGTTGTCTTTCTATGAGTTTGGTTATAGAGTATCATTATTGGATTAGAGCATATTTGTACTATTGAAGAAAATATTTCCTTATGAGAAATGAAAGTGCAAACATGATGGAAATCAGCTTTGCATATGGGAGGATCTCTGTCTTAGTCTTTAAGGAAAGGATTGAGGTGTGCTATGATAGGATAATCCTTTCACATGAAAGCTTCACTATGAGAGATGATGGCCTGTCTTTATTATTATCATGATAGTCTCTGGAACAGTAAAACTTTTTATTCATACAACATAGAAAGTCACATTTCTCTCTAAAGATTAGGGTATCCCTAAAGAGTTCTTTTGTTTTTTTTGTAGCGCAAGTCAAATTAATTTCACCCAGCTCCCATTTACATATTTGATTGTTGGCATTTCAATGTTTTCATTTTGTGATATTTTTATCTAATAGACCGTAGAAAAACAAGCCCATAGGTTAGTCAACATGAACAGCTTGTTCAAAGGCACATGATTCTTACATAAAGCTAAAAAGATGGCATTATGTGACATTTCATGTGGTAATTTGGATTTTATTATTCACGAACTGGCTCATGGTTTGAATAGACAATAGTGTAACTTGTAGTGTATTTTACTGTTTTACATGGTATTAGTGCAAGGAACTGCATGGAATATTTGAATTATGAAGCCTTATAATAGTTACTGTTATATCCAATAGTCATAATGTGTTTCTTATCGAAAGAAAGAGTCATAACGAGGTTGATAAACTTTGAATGGTCATTTTTGTCGATGTTGGTGTCCTGGCTGTCTTACAGATAGTATACTGGTTTGAGGAAGTTATAGCAGTGGCTATTGTGACTGTTTCTAAACTAAATTTTGGTCCGAGAAATTTGATTTTGTATTATTTGGTCTTTTTCTGATTTGTGCTTGTCTGGCAGCTCTGCCTTATTATTATTTTCCATGTGATTATTATATTATGAACAGTGCTCAAAGTCAAAGGAAGATGTGTGAGATTTATCTGTACTTAGGAGCGTATAGTTTTGGGGAATTCCACATCCATTAAACAAAAGTTCAAGAGGCAATTAGCATACTTTGTTCATTCAGGTATCTGTTAACTAGAAAAGAGGATTACAATTTGGATTTTAGGCTTCATATAGGATAGTGTTTGCTTCTATATTTCAGCCATCGAATGAAAGAATTCAAAAGTAATTAATTTTAGTTAGCATTTTGAAATTATATGTAGAAGGATCAAGGAGCTTTAATGTAACAAATGTAGTATCAATTATTTTTGCTGTCGAGAAGTAGATTTGTTAAGTAGGAATTATGAAAGAATTTATTAAAGTTCAAAATAGTTTTTCTTGTTTTTCTTTTTCCATTTGAAGAGCTTTGTAGAAAAGCTGGACCTCACCAACTCTGGCTTGATTTTTTTTTAAAGTCAGAACCATTCAGTGGAACAGCTTGTGAGCCTTAAAGCTAAAACTGACTTTTAAATGCCTATGTCAGACAGCATATTAGCACCTATTATCATGTTATCAAGCTCAACAAATTTTGACTTAGATTTCTTCTTGTTATATTTTGCTGTTGTTTGATCACTAGAAGACAAGATCAGTATAGTGTTTTGTACTTAATTTGTGTCACTGGGGAAATTTAAACTTGTACATATCTCTGTCAAAAACAACACAGACCATCTAGTTTTGTCCAGGGTGGGTTTCTGAATGTAAGAATTTTTATTTTAATCTTGAGCTTCAACATTTTGAAGGTGAACTGGCAAATCTGTTGTTGAAGTGTTCATTTGAAGAGGCAAATAAGGCATTTTTGCTTGGATTCTTCTTAATTTTCCTCAATATAATTTATGAGGTACAAATACAATTGTTTATTAGGATAAGTCATGCTCACATTTGGTAGACCTAATGGTTGTAGCATTGAGTTTTTCTTTATAAGCCTTTGGATCCCTTCAAGGTATGGGATTTAAAAATCAAGAAATGATATAATATGAACTTGGTGACATACTAAAATTCTATTTGGAAAAAGTAAACTATGTTGTAACCAAGTAAATCATAAATGAATTTTTAAAAATCAGCTGATAAATAAAGTCTTAATGGTTTTACCATCTAGACAATCTGATATGAGCATATTTGTTTATGATTAATGTTAGTGAATTGCTCTAAGCTCAAGTGAAGAAACGCTAAAAAAGACCTTCGCTGAACAAAATCAGTTTTCAGACTTTCTTGGAAAAATAGCTTATCAAACTGCTGTGCATATATGTATTGTGTTGATGGATTATATAATCTAATGAGCTTAAAAACACTGCTTTTCCTGGCAATATAATTTTTCACCAATTGTTTTGAAATTCAAAAACAATCAACAACTTTTGACACCAAAATTCCGGATGTCATGTAATAAAAAATAATAGCTACCATCCTTTGTAATGCATTTTATATTTTAGGCTCTTTTGCACTTTAGTTTTTTTCATGTTTGAAGTCTTCTACATACTTGGTCTTTACTTTTTTTTTGACTGTTTAGTTATGTTTGGATAAATTAGCGTGCTTTTATAGATTTCATCCTATTTACTGTTCAAATTGTCCATGTAAATGTCAAAGGTTAATTTTGTTATTTTGAAAATTAGAGTTTTTTTTTTCTCTCTTTCTCTCTCTAATGGATGACCCACCACTAGCTCTGGCACCACTTTTGCACCACCCAATCCTCCAGCAGCTGACCCAGGGCTATAGATGCCATAGTCGACTATACTACCAAGAAAAAAAATAAAAGGCTAAGGTTGCAAAAATCCTTAAAACATGCAAAAAAAAAAGCCAATATTTTATTTAAAATGAAACCATACCAGATAACATTTTACCAAAAATTATTAATTTTTTATTATTTTGAGCAACGTTCGATCTGTTTTCTTCTTATTCTTTTTTTGTCCTTTGTGGAAAGGAGGAGGGGCATAATATTTTGTATAAATATTCTTTTAANTGTATAAATATTCTTGGTTTATAGAATTATTATTATTATTATAATAGAACGGTCATTATGGACTTAATAAAATAAGCTCTCTTTTTTGGGTCAGAGTAGAACAAGTGACAAGCCCAAAAGACGTAATATGGGCTTTAAATCAGCAGTCTATTTGAAATGCAGTATTAAATGACGAAACTACCCCTGTGTTGTCTTCAAAATCCAACCAAGATAAAACCCTAATCCGTGAATCCGTAGCTGTATATAAAGACGAGCGCTGTCACCGGTGTGGGCATCTTGCTCTTGCTCATTCTCTATCTGCCTCAGCTCTTTCAGTTTCATTTCACATAAAAAAAAGAATAAAAAAAGAGGTTTTTGTTTTTTGTTTTCGTTGTTTTTTGAACTTGAAATTGAAAAGCAAGATCAGCTTCTTGACTGGATCTTGAATCATGAAAACGATCCAGGCAATTAAATCTCTTTGAGAACCTTGCGATATTCAACTCGCCAGTATCACTCGCCTGAATTTGATCTCTTTTTTCCGATTCTTCAGGCCCTTTGTACTACTGGCATATTCCTAATACCTAAATTTTCTTTTCTGTATTTTGTCTTCCCGCTTTAATTTTATTTTCTGGATTTTATGTTTCTGAAACCCTAGACTTTTTTATTTTTCTTGCAATTTGGGGCCAAAAAAAAAACAATCGCAAACGCACTCTGTCCCAAAACCCTTTAAAAGGAACAAATGTTTTGAGGCAATTTCTTCGTTTGCGACAATATCATCCAGCTTACTCGACTATTACATCTTTCATTTCGATGATGTTATTGGGCACATAGCTGGAATAAATTCACTCTTTTTTATCTTTATAGTTTATTATTTGGAATAATTTTTCTCCTATTGGGAATTAATTTTTGAAAAAAAAAAGCATAAAAATGAAAAAAAAAGAATTGTTGTGCATGAACCAATTTTTCTTATAAGTGCTTATGAAAAAAGATCCACCTGCCTGTGCCTTCTAATCAAAAGATACCTTATAGCTCTCAGTTATTCGAAAGCAAGGATGAATATGCTTCAAAGCATTTCCAATCCAATAACAACAAAAGAAGAATCAGACTCCATTTGTATTTTACTCAATACCAAATCTCTAGCAAGTCTGAGCTAGATTTTCCGTTCTTGAGGATTTAACTTCATAATGTCATTCCTTAGACCATCATGATGCATATACACAGCATAGTTGACATTTCGTATGCACTGCATAGTTTACGATTAGTGAGGATGGTAAATTTGACTGCCACTTCCATATCAACCAGAATCCAAAACCCAAAAGCTGAAAATTTACAATCCTACAAAAATAAAGCAGCATCCAAATGAAAATCCAAATACCTTGGGCCACTCTGCTATCCCGCAAGCAGTTTTTGGCAAATGGAACATATTCACCTCATTGCTCAGATCCCTTATTTTCCTGTAGACAATGGTTAATAACCTGGCGCTTGTTTGGTATCCGTGAATATAATGTATTGTATTAAATAATACAATTTTATATTTTTAATACAAGTTTTGATGTATTAGTAATACACCATGCAGATTCTGAGTTTGTGTGATTCTTTTTCTTTGGCCTTTCAGTATTTATTATTGTTGTTATATTTTATATATTGTAAGCATAAAAATAAAAATTAATGAAATTGTTAATACGAAGAAAATTATATTTTTTTTAATATAAATATATATATTTTTTTTAAAAAAAACTTTTAATAAAATTAGAATTAAAAAAATTAAAAATTAAAAGTTTTTATAAAAGTTAAAAATATAAATTTAAAATCTTGAATAAAAGTTAAAGTTAAATTTTTTTGATTTTAAAAAAATAATCCAATACAATACAAAAATGTATCAAACATCAATTTAATACAATTTTACACCAAACACATGAGTGTATTATATAATACATTACAACACAATACATTACAACACAATACAATACAATCAAATACAATACAACATACCAAACGAACCCCTATTGTACTATTATACAGCGAAACATTTTCAAGTTTCTAGATCGAACTTCATTCACAAGACTACTGAATTCTCAATAAACAAATATGTAGATTTTACACTAACACTAAATTCACCTTTAGAGGAACCTCCCCAAAAAACCCTATACTTATCCTTTATATCAAAACTGAAAGCAATGTTTATACTGATGATATTCTGTATGATCTTCAAAGGAACCATTTGTTCTAACTCAATCAACTTCCAACGAACACCTGGATCATATATTTTAAGCAACCAATTAATATTGCAGTTCTCCCCTGCATACTCGATTAATCTTCTCCCATGGCACCGCTAATTAACTAAAGCAAATAGTAACGTTTATTGGCCTGTTTTAGAATAAATCATGTGGATGAAGAAAAATCCCAAACATATCTGTTTATTGGAGTCTATGGTAGACCCAGTACTTGTCCATAACTATTTGAAACAATTAAATTGACATTTACATATGGATATAATACTCTTTGGAAGTATCTTTAAGATATTCTACATAATGAAGAAATAAGTACATTTTGAATATTAGATATGGAAAAGAAAATACAAAACCCTAAAACATGAATATATAAATGTGTATATATTTATATAATCATGTTTACAGAATTCTAATCTGGGTGTTGTCCGAAAAGACAATAAAAAATAAAAAAATAAATTCTCATCTACATACATGACGCAGCATGAAGGCGAACTGTTTGTTTTGTTGTGCCATTATAGCAAACATTTGCTGAATTTATGAAAATTGTTACATCAAAACCAAAACAAAGCAGTGAATTTGTAAAACTCATTGAGAAAATTCTAAATAAGAATGAAAATTCAAATTAGAGTTAAGAAAGATCCAAATTGATATTAAAAGAAATGGCGAAATAAAACAATGAGTACCTTTTTTCATTTCTGGAAAATACAATACGAACTGCTACCTAATATGTGTAATTTTCGGCGTGATTTTTTGTTTAAATACACACGCACAATAAATATTAAATACCACAAATTAAAATTGAACCCATATGAAAAAACAGAAAAATCTCAAACCCATAAAACAGCACAGATACCCAGGTTCTGTTTATCTTCATTGCCCATATAAAACAACAAAACTTAAAAGAATTGGGTTGTACATAAAAATAATAAAAAATTGAAATTCGAAACTTTTAATTCACTGTGTTGCTGTGGAAACCATGTTCTTTATTCTCTGCTCTCCGTTTTACGTTTATTTTGGGACGACGATCATAATTACAATTTCCCGTCCAAAGGGCTCGCAACTTTTTTTTTTTTCTTTTTCAGATTACATTTTTTTTTGTTTTATGGTAAACTTTTCAGATTACATGTCGTTTACCATTTTAAAATAATGTTGTATTCTAAAATCAAAACGAGTTACTGTTTATCATTGGACCTCACACATATTCTATTGCTTTTCTTTTAAATTGCTCTTTGATTTTAAAGAAATGATTAATTTAGGATATATTGATTAATGCATTTAGTTTTTAATTTTTAACTTTTGTTTATATTTTATGATTTTTAGTTTATGTTTTTGCTAAAAATAAAAAAATAAAAAACAACAACTATTTTTTTATTTTTTATGAAAAAAATATTTTTGGTAATCATTTTTGTTTTTTCTATTTTTATTAATTTTTTGTATTTTTTTAAAAATTTTACAAATAAATTTAAACAAATCTATATTCAATTATTATCGGTCTCAGATTCCGACTTTGGTCGTGTTGTCTCAGGTTCTGGCCTTGACCGGGCTGTCCCGGATTCTAACGCGACCGAGTGGTCTTTGGTTTTGACCTTGATCAGGATATCCTGGATACTAGCCTGATCGGGCAGTCATAGGTACCGGCCCCGACTTTTGGCCCCTACAAAGCAACCCTAGGTAAATTCTCAACTGGGACCGCCTGATATGGGCAGGAATCCGGGACCATCCGGTTTGGGCTGGAATCTGGAACCACTTGGTCTGGGCTGATATTCGGGATTGTCCGATTCGGGCCGGTACCCGGGACTGCCCAGTCTGGGCTGGTACACGGGATTGCCCGATTTGGGCAGATACACAGGACCGCTCAGTCGGGCAGGAACCTAGGACTTCCCAGTCCGACCAATACCTGGGACTGCCCAGTAGGCAGGAACCAGGGACCACCCAATTGAGCTTAAACTCTAGATCATCCGGATCCAAAATCCTTAAATGTCCAAGATTCGGTGTTAAATATTAATTGAATATGAATTTGTTTAAAAATTTTTGTAAAGTTTTTTAAAAAATACCAAAATTAATAATAAAAAAAAAAACAAAAAGGTTGTTATTTTTTTATTTTTTTCCTTTTAGCAAAAATATAAACTAAAAACCATAAACAAAAATTATAAATTATAAACCATAAATTATAAACTATAAACAAAAGCTAAAAATTAAAAACGAAAAATACAAATTGAATACATTAATAAATGGACATTTACTAATACTTTTTTAATTTTATTTTTATGAGAAAGGAATGATGTTAGAAGAATTCAATAAATCAATCGAATATATACAAGTGTCATTGTTAATATGAAGGTCAATGTATTAATATAATGAATAATAAATACTAAAATATTTATAAAATAATATGTGTTAAAAAATTATTGGTTTACATTTTCATATAACTTGTTAACTTTTAGATAGATATGTAAATCAAAAAATAAATTAATTAAAAATTGACATATTACCTAGATATAATTTGGTAAATAAATTTAGTCAATATTTTAATAAGTCTAGTTAAATATATTAATCAAACATTGATATATTCATGATTAATCAAATAGTTTGAAGTTCAAACTCCATTAAAACTAAGCTTGGCAACGTGTTGTATTGAACTGTGTTTGTGTTGTTTCGTGTTCGTGTCAAATTTTTTTTACCCAAATCCAACCCGTTAAGCATTCGTGTTAAACCGTGTTTGTGTCGTGTCGTTCCGTGTTCGTATCTTGTTTAATTTGTGTCTACTAAACCTAAATATATATTTAAATGATATAATAAACTTCTTAAAAAATATATTAGCATATTAAAATTCAACATAATTAATAACTGTGAATTCAAAATATGTAAAATATTAGGAATTAAAGCTATATTAAATATTTATCGTGGTTAAAAAAATAAAATATGTATTACAATTGTCAAGTTAAAAAATTCAAAATATTATAAACTAAACTAAAATTGTACATCCGATATAAGTAATAAAAAAAAAGAATCTTAAACAAAATATCAATATATAAATAGATATAAAAATTATCATTTTCCATTGAAATAAAATATGAATTTTATAGTTTCCTAAAAAAGGAAAAGTAATGTAAAAAGTTAGTTATAAAAAAATAATTAAACAAATATTTTTTTTATCGTGTATTATTGCGACACTTCGTGTTAATGTGTTACAGTTCTTTCTAATCTGTTTTTTTATCGTATCTTATCGTGTGACACTGATATCAACCCGATCCGATATTACAGATCCAAACCAGCAAATCATCTTACCGTATCGTGCCGTATTATCATATCGTGTAACATTTTGTCAAACCTAATTAAAACTCTCCAACGCTTGCCCTCTTCCACTTAGATTTATAATTCCTCTCTTTTTGAAACACAATAACGATATCGACGTAAAGTTTTTCTAGTTTCTTTATAAGTTTTGCATGTAAGCTATAAAAAAATCTTGATCATTAATGATCCTTTTATGCCTTCATTTTTTTACTTTGAAGATATTAATGTATTTGTAACATATTATTGCTCCCTTTCTTTCTAAAATGGCATTCTTAATTATACAAATAAACAAACATATTTATCAAACTTTCCCTAAATATCAAACATATTTATATAATTAAAAACGTAGTTATCTCTACAACATATATAAGAGTAGTTCCACTCCCATAAAGAGCAAATTTTCCGTACATATCAAACTCTCTAAACACGTTGATTTTAATTGTGGACTGTAAATCTATGTACAGTACATTTGGTATTTCCGACCTATCTGATTTTTTTTCCCCACACAACGGAAAACGTGTCTGTTTTTTGTTTTTATCAAATTCAACCACTAGAAAACGCGTTACTTACCAGGAAAAAACAGAAAATTAATAAATAAATAAATAAATTAAAAACTAAAACCGATGAATGAACGTGTTTGATGGGTTATGGTTTAATCAATTAAACAAACAGCCCAAGGTTTATTTCCCATTAATTTTCCAATTCTGCTACCTTCTTATTCCCCACCGTTCTTTTCTCTCTCTCAATCTTCCAAAAGACTTTTTTTTTTTTTTCTATCTTAACCAAAAAAAAAAAGAAAAAAAAAATTGATATTTTTGATGCTTTTGAAAAATTGGATGAATGGATCCGGGAGAATTAAGACGGGTATTCCAAATGTTCGACCGCAACGGAGACGGTCGGATAACGAAGAAGGAGCTGAGTGACTCGTTGGCGAATCTGGGCATATATATTCCGGACAAAGACTTGGTCCAAATGATCGACAAGATCGATCTCAACGGCGACGGTTACGTGGACATTGACGAGTTCGGAGGGTTGTACAGGACTATCATGGACGAGAGAGACGAAGAGGAGGACATGCGAGAGGCTTTCAACGTCTTCGATCAGAACGGTGACGGCTTTATTACGGTCGAGGAGTTGAGATCCGTTTTGGCATCTCTGGGATTGAAGCAAGGAAGAACGGTTGATGATTGCAGGCTCATGATCAAGAAAGTCGACGTGGACGGTGATGGCATGGTCGATTTCAACGAGTTTAAACAGATGATGAAACGTGGTGGTTTTGCTGCTTTGGGTTCGAGCTGACACATATTTCAGGATCATCATCATCATCGTGAATATCAACGTTTCTTTTCTTTTTTTCTTTTTTTCTTTTTAGTTTCTTTTTGGGTTTTGAGATTAGGGAAATTAAAGATGTTCATTAAGAAAGGAAAGAAATTGTGAGAGATTGACACCGCCTTTTGATGAATATATATATGATTGATTTGTAAACTTTGGAAAAAGAGAAAGAAATGTAATATATATTCTTTGGTTTGTTGGGCTTCAATATGATTTTCATGCAAGTCGTCTTTAGATTTTTATTATGCCTAGCTAGATTGTTAACTCTGGCCATCGAAATAAGATTGAACGTTTTTAGTTATATGTTTGCTTTGAATTGCATTAAGGCTGCAAAGGGCAAATTTTTTTAGTTCGCATGCAAAATGTTGCCTTAATTACAATTTATCAACTTTTCAAATGATTCATGTGTTTTGTAAGAATTATGCAGATTAGTATTACAATATATAATTCAATTTTAATTTTACAAATTTAAATTTATAAAAATAATAATATTTAATTATAATTTAATATAATATCATAATAGTATAAAAATTTATATTTTTTCGAATCCACCAACTTTAATGTCATAAAATTAAAAAAATAATATTTATCATTAATGAACTATTTGATAATTTAATTAGCTACTATAAAAAGGTAAACTTTTCTTAAATAGGCTTTTAGTATTAAAAATTAATATATAATTAAAAATATCCAATTAATTTTTATTATTTCAGCATAGATCCTATGGGTGATGATCATCACAGTTAAGTGACAAATAGTAACCTACCTTATAGTATGATGAAATTAATAACATCTCTTATATTGTACATTGATTTTATGTATTATAACCAAAAAAATAATTTCCTTTAATTTTATCCTTGATATCATATTTTCATTATTGATTCCGTTTTAAAAAGTTAAAGAATTAACCTCTCTGCTATTAGAAGAAAAGCAGGAAATTAATTCTTTAACTTGTTAAAAACGGGTCAAAAAAATATTTGACTATTGAAATGATACATATATATTTGCGAATATGAATAATTTTTAATATGCAAATGCATAGTATAAATGAAATTTTAAGACGAAATCTACATTTATAATAAATATCAGTTATTATAAACTAAAGTTTCGATTTAAAATAGATTATCAGCTGTTATAAACTATTATTTTTATATAATAATAAAAAAAAACAATTTTAAGAAGAAATGTGCCATTGATTTTCAAAAGAAAGACAGAATAAAAGGGGGAGTAGGAGGAAAATACCAAAAATCTCAAACCCCAAATGTAAAATTGGGTTTTCTGTAGGCAAAAACAACGGGGGTTTCAGTGAAATGGAGCAAATGGTGGGAAGGGCGATAAGGCTTCTGGGTTCGCTGCATCTCCGCGAATCTCATATTCAAATAAAGTATTTGTTGTCGAAATCAGCCCTTCACAGAAGTAGGCTGAGGTACTACTTCTCCCTTTTTTTCTTGATTTCAGTGAATAATTATCATCAAAATTTGATCTTTTTAAGATTCTGGTCTCAATGGAAGATACGAAATACTTCTAATATTTATATTTCAAAGTATTGGGTAAAAAATTTCATGCATAGTCCCTATTGAGTTTTAGCTATTTTGTTAAGAATTGTTTTTAAGTTTCAAGTATACTCACAGTGTAGTAGTTTGGGTGATATTGTATGCAAGGTTTTGGTTCAGGAACCTGTTTTTGGCGACCCTTTTGGTACTAAGAAGTTTCTTGTTAGTGGGTTTCGAGGGATTCACTCGGTTCCGTGTCTTCACACGGTTGACAAACTTGTGGAACCTCCAAGAATCTCTGACAGCAATGCAGTTGATGTTGGTGGTAGTGGTAGTGGTGGTAAAGTGAAGAGGAAAAAGCTCAAGGGGAAAAGAGCTGTGGTGAGATGGCTGAAGTTCTTCAGGTGGAAGAAGAAGAAAGAGTATGAGAGAATGACAGCAGAAGAAAAAATCCTTTACAAATTGAGAAAGGTAATATTCTAAGTTCTAAAACACCTTACTGGTTATCCAAGATACGGGTCACTTGCCATATGCTAAATGATGCTAAAGTTTTAATTTTCTAGGAATCTCTTTTTTCCTACTTTTATGTATTTCTGAATAGAAATGAGCTGGCTGCCTCATTTTGAAATGTTGCTTAGGATGTAACCTGATCCTGAGAACCTCTGTTGTTACCTGTAGCATTCAGTGTTATTAAAGTTTAATCCTTTTGGGTTTATTGCGTATTTTTGTTAATTTTTGCCTTAATTATCATAAATAATGTATCAAGGAAGTTCTGAATGTTTAATCTTAGTTGATGAATGTTTGTTTTTTATTATCTTGTTAGCTAACTTAACATACAATGCTATTCTGTCCTAAAAGCCTAAAACTAGGTTTTCTATTGAGTAATTAGGTTGAATGTTTGTGCTTTCCTTTTAAATTACTATGCCATTGGAATTATGAGGCAAGTCTCTGTATCCTATGGCTAAGCCTTTGGCTTCAGTATTATTTATATGATTTGCACTTCACGTGTCATTATGCTTCATGAATTAGAGATGTTCATTAATGACCCAACAATATATCTTTTTTTCTTTTAAATGTTAGCCGAAGATTCAATAGAAGATAACTTGGAAGCTTACCTTGTACTTATTGCTTTAGTAGAATAAGTAATTTTATAGCAGTTCTCAAGATGTAACTATATGAACTATGCAAACTGTTTCATGATCATAAATATTGTATAATATATACTGGCGCTGTGTGTATTTATGTCATGTTTCTTTTTCAGGCTCAAAAGAAGGAGGAAAGGATTGTTGAAGCTCTTAAGAAGATTGAGCCTGCAGATTCTTCAGAAACAAAGCATGATCCGGAGATATTGACACCGGAAGAGCACTTTTACTTTTTGAAGATGGGTCTCAAATCCAAGAATTATGTTCCTGTCGGAAGAAGAGGAATATACCAGGGTGTTATTCTTAACATGCACCTGCATTGGAAGAAGCATCAGACTTTGCAGGTGATCGTGAAGACATTTTCACCTGAGGAGGTTAAAGACATTGCTGCTGAGCTGGCAAGATTAACAGGAGGGATTGTGCTTGAAATTCATGAAGAGAACACAATAATAATGTACAGAGGGAAGAACTATTCTCAACCGCCAACGGAGATAATGTCACCCAGAGTTACTCTTCCTAGGAAAAAGGTTCTTTTCTCTTCCTTTTCCCTTTTTTTTTTTTTTTTTTTTTTTTTTTTTTTTNTTTTTTTTCCTGTTTTATTGTTTTAATTTTTATTCTGGTGTAGAGAAATTGGAGGCCAGTGCCCACACTCTTGTAGGACTTTTAGTCGAGGGATATATATGCCTTTGTTCCTTTGCTGCATTTAAAGTAAAATATCCATATCTCATTCTCATTTCATGTGCTCAAGATTTTTTTGGCACTTCTAGATATGTTTAATGTCTTCTAATAGGATTATAATGTCTTGTACTTCGTAAATCATGAAAATAAGGATGTGTCATATGAGAGATACTGGAAGGTCAAATGTTCTTCTTGTATAACTTTATATGTTGTCTTTGAAACTTTTGGTTTATCTTTTTTGTTCATTTACTCCCTGCATGTACAACTTTATTGTTCACTTTTTCCTTTCCTTTCAGGCTTTGGATAAATCTAAGTATAGAGATGGCCTCCGTGCTGTAAGAAAACACATTCCCAGACTTGAACAGGACCTTGAGTTGCTTCGAGCTCAAGCAAAAAATAAACCTGAAAGTAAAATAGATGCACTTGAAGAAACCCAAGAAACTGATATTGAGAGTAAAGACTCTGGGAGGAGTGCAAGCTTTGATTGGGAGCCTTCAGAGAAGCTGAAAGAAATTATAGATGGGAGCAAGCAAGGCTCTGAGGATGATCTTGCAATGGATGGAGATATGGTTTCAGATTCTGAAGGTCTATCTGATATTTTTGAAACTGACTCTGAGTCTGAGGCTGAGGAGAAGGCAGAACGGCCTCTTTATATGGATGAATTTGAAAAGTTTCCTGCGGAAACTGGTGTCGAACATGAAGATTTTGAAGATCACCTACGTCAAATATCTGTAGACTCAAAGAGGCCAAAATCAGCAAATGGGGATGTGAACTTGCCAAATTTTGATGACGTTGATCGGCTGTTTCTTCGTGCTGCTTCTCTTTTGAAGAAAAAGAGGAGATAGTGGTTTGTAAGTTATCCATGATAACTGATATTTTTATACAAATGCACTTTGTTGGTTGCAATGGGTTAACTTCTATAGTTATGATAGGTTCTATATTGCAGTGCATTTTTATCCATTTTATGATGGGGTATATTACATCCCCCTCTAATCAGGTTTTTCTAAATGACAATTAAATTCATGAAGTTTGTCTAAATAACATTTTTTTCTTTTCCATTTGTTTTTTTCGTTAAAATTAACCGGATAAGGGCATTATAGTATTTTTATACATATGACGCACTGTGACATCTAAATTACATCCACTTCTTTTCTATTTGTTTTGCAATCACATTCCTTACTAAATAATTTTTTCAATTAATACAAAAATGTATTTTTTTTTTACCAAAGTTAATTAAAGACATAGAAATATATATATATACATATTTTTTTTTAATTACAAATTAAAAGACAAAAATTTTATATCTAAAAATATTATACATATATATATATAGGAATTTGCTATAAAATATACTTGTTTGGTTTCATAAGCTCTCCAACAAAGATATTTTTATTTATTTTTTTCTTGAATTTTTTTTTTAAAAAAAATTGCTTTGGATTTTATAGTATTTAGACTATTGGGTTAAAAAAAAAATTGCTATATATAACACAACAATATGATATGTTTTAGTGTTTTAGTCATATCTTTTTATTTTTTTTTTAGTTAAAAAAAAATATCCTTATTCTAGAATTTTCCTATATATATAGAATTTTGCTATAAAACTCACATGTTAGAGAGCTTGTAGAGCCCAATAGATAGTTTTTTTTTTGTTTTTTTTTTCTTGAATTTCATTTTTTAGTTATATTTTTAAAATCCAAAGCCAAATTTTTTGCAGTTCTATATACATATTTAGGAATTTGCTAAAAAAAAATTTGGCTTTAGATTTTAAAAATAAAATTAAAAAAAATTCAAGAAAAGAAAATAAAATAAAAAACCATCTATTAGGCTCTATAAACTCTCCAACATGTGAGTTTTATAGAAAAACGTTATATATATTTATGAAAATTCTACAATAATGATATATTTATTTTAACTACAAAAAAAAAAAACAAAAAGATATGATTAAAACACTAAAACATATTCTATTGTTGTGTTTTGTATAGCAATTTTTTTTTTGTTTTTTTAACTCAATAGTTCTAAATGCTATAAATGCAAAGCAATTTAAAANTATATATATATATATATATGTATAATATTTTTAGATAAAAAAATTGTCTTTTAATTTGTAATTAAAAAGAATATATGTATATATATATATATATTTCCATGTCTTTAATTAAATTTAATAAAAAAAAATTGTATTAATTGAAAAAATCAGTTAGTAGATGTGTGATTGCAAAACAACATAAAAGAAAATGATGTAATTTAGATATCAGTGTCAGTGCATCAGCGTTAGTGCGTCAGCAAAGAGTATATTCGTACTTTACTTCATCATGTAGGAGAAAGAATAAATTTAACGGATGAATATCTAATGGAAGGGAGAGAAATGTTATTAAAGCAAACTTTAGAAATTTAAACGTAATTTAGGCAAATTTAAAGAAAAATAGATGTAAACTACCATTTTACGCTGTTATTTAGAAGTAGTGAAGAACCAACCTGTACCTTATATAAAGGAGTCAAACAGCCTTATAAAAGAAAGAACTAACTGTGGCTTTACTTGATCTATTTGGATAAATTTTTCTTTTTGTTTTTGCCCTTTGCCTAAACTTCTGTCACCCTAGACTAGAACTCCTGCACAAAAACAAAGCAATTTCATTTCTTGCTTATCTTCATTCTACACATCCTTCTTTCCGAGTCAACTGTAAAATCTCCAAATTATGGCTAGTCCTACAGTTCTGGCACGTGTTTCTTGGCCAGGCTCCATTATAGGTAGCCCAAAGCTTTTTAAACTTGGTTTTCTTCAAAGAAGTTGGAAATCCTTGAAGAATTTAGAGCATGAGCAATTGTCTCTATAATTTGTTTAATTGTATCTCCAATTTGCTTAAATATAAAGAAAATTATCTACTAATACTTCTAGACCATCAGACGACATGATTATATTTTGATGGTCTTTTGGGCAACTATTATTCTTAAAATGTCAAGTTGAAGGATTATTTTTAAATTTCCTTTATTAAAAAAAATTCTAGAAATTTTATTTCAACTTAAGAACTCAAAGGTGGATCTTCCATCCATGTTCACGTTATTTTGGGGAGACCACGAAAATACCAGGAACTTAAAATGACTGTCATTCAGAAGAAAATACAGTCACTAAAACAGGAACTTTTAAAAGCCCTTTTAGCTTTTACAAGCCATACTCGTCTCCCTCATTACTACCAACTTATGCCTAAATAAGAAGTATTAAAAGTGAAGACAAAAAGAAATTGTAAAAGGCCCAGGACTACCAATTAGTAAGCGATAAACAATGATTCAGATGAAAGAAGACTCATGGAAAGGTGTAATTTTCTCTCTCATTTTGAGCATGTTCAAGCTCAAGAACATGGAGATCAAACATCTGTTACAAGCCTCAAGGGTAGGAGAAAAATGCACAAATAATATCAACAATCTGAATCCTCAATTTGGTGGTCATTCTCAATTTCTTTTATGTGTTGAACTATATCTTGAACTCTTCTTGACAAATGGTCTGTATGCTGCTCAATATCTTTCAAAACTGCATGCAGTCGTTCTTGGTATGCTGCACACTGCCGTCTACATTTTTGTCTCTCATTGCTCAGTTCGAGAGTTAGCTCCCGAATTCTCCTATCCTTCTCATCCTGTTGGATAATAGCATAGGAAATAACTATAGAAGGTAGAAAATAAATGACTTCACTAACTTCTATGCTATGAAATATGAATACCAAGTATCTCATGAAAGAAAATGGAAGCCCTAGTTAAATCATGAAAGATTTATCAAGTAGATGTCTGGTTATATTAAATGTCATTTCAATAGAAATAGAAACGTACCTCACTGATCAAATTTTTCCCAGATCCTCGCCATGGAACTTTACTTGGAGACATTAATGTGTGATTGTGCTCTTTTATAAATTTGGTTGCAACCCACTTTTCTCCATCTCTTAAAGCTACCCTCAGCATTGCAGGACAGCCTTCTCTAGTGATAGGTGGTGGAGGAAGAACTCTATCTTTCCTGTACACATATTTCTTCTCCCGATAACCTTCTTTCGAGCAGACAAAATCTTGACCGATAACCATGTTATTTATTCGTGAACGTCGGTTATGGTGTATGCGTATGGTAAACCCAGTATGCCTGCCATAAACAACATAGCACTCTCGAGCATCATCTCTTGATTTGAACTCCATGCCAATATATGGTTCTATGGTATTGCCTACCATCGGTAAACTATCATTGGACTGCTCTCTGATCTTATAATCTCCATCTGTACATAAATCAATGCTTTTTGAAATATCATCATCAACCAGCACATGCTCATCATAGCTTTCAAGCTGCAAACATCTATCATTCTCATCCAAATCAAATGACTGATTAGATGTGCTTTCCATTATACTTCAAACACAGATTTACACAAGTTGTACATCCATCACGAGTCTGCAAGCTGGAAGGCAGCTTCAAGTTTATTATTTTTCCAGCATTTCTAATCTGTAATTTAGTAAATAAAAACAAAAATATTACAAGTACGCTTTATAAAATTCAGGTAAAATAAGTTAAAAATGCATCTGAATGTCCATAAACTGAACAAAATGAAAAATGGAAATGCAAGCAACTTAAAGGTAGATGGAAATAAAGTCAGGAATGGACCATTCATTACATACAACAACCTGAACTAAACATTCATTAATAGGATAATGTGGAAAATGTTCTCCATAAATAAACACTAATAAGTAGAAAGAGTCAAACCCACAATCAGGTTGACTCCAAATACACTGGAAATGTTACAGAGAAAATTATGAGTAACAGTGATGAGTTCTTGACTGGTAAACTAAAGGAAGGAATTGATTTTATACTATAACCACACTTGTACATTATAGCAATAGGTTGTCTTATGTTGGCATAGGATACTATGGAAGGTCATCGTAGTAATAGGTACCAAACATTCAATGCACTCTCCCAACTCAAATAGTGAGCAGCTTAGTGTGGCTTCATTATATTTAGCTGCCTAATCACCAAAAAGAAAAGACTATTACTTGGCAACAAAATATATATCTCTAATGTGCATAAAGTGAAAAAGACAAATGGTTCTAAGAATTTTTTATATCAACTTCAGTGGTTAACAGCTTTCTAGCAGTCAACAACACCACTTACCTATCCAAATTAATAAGAATTAAAATTATTTATTACCTTTACTAAAATTCTTGATTCTTCAGACAGTAAGGATGCATTTAAATACAAACTTGATTACTAATGTCTTCGACTTCGAATGTCAATATCTCAAAAGTTTTATATCGATGAATCCTTGTACAGAAACACACTTTGAGAACCTGAACGACTCCAAAGTTGGCACCTGGCACTGGTTACAAGGAAATTTAAACATGGTTATAAAGGTAAACTACCACCAAAAATATTTATAAAAAAGACAAAGCAGTATGAGATAAACATCTAGATAAATATGGCAGTTTGATAACCTAGTTGAATTACTATTTCTCTCAAAAGCCAGTGAGAGGTGGATCATCATTTCTTTTTGGCCTCATTTTGGATCCTTACATGTATCTTTTTTATTTTTCGACCTAGAACCTCAAAGATCCTTGCTCTGACATGACACTAAGTTCATCATTTCTTTTAACGTAAATAGACTCATGGTATGAGCATAGAGCTTCCCATTTACCAATCCATTTCACATTGGTAAAGAAATTATCAACCAGAATTTAGAACAATACAAATAGGATAGAAATTACGAATTGATTCTCCATCTCTTTTCATCTTCTTCAAGCCAGATAAAAAAAAAAAAAAGCTAATTTACAAGCCGTAAAAAGCAAAATTGCTATAATTGCTTTACTACTGAAATTTTCAGTTCCTCAATTGAAAACACATAAACAAACATCAGAACAACCAATACTATGATCTGCAAAAACAGAAACAAAATTGAAAAAAAATTCGAAAAACATACTTACAGAAACTACACAAATGAAACTTACAAACCCCCACCAAAAGAAAAAGAAAGGAAAAAAGTGAAGAATTATGTCCATACCCGACATGAGTTCTTCACAAATAGGCTGTCAGACTCTTCAAATCAACGTAGCTAAGAAACTGCATGAAAACATCAATAAATATAAAACTCCTCTCGTCTCACAAAACACCAAAAGATCTTTCCTTTCCCAAAACCCAAAAGATCTCAAATCAGTTCAATTCAGACATACAAATTTCCCACCACTTTCCTGGCAACCAAATAGAATATTAACGAGAAAAAAAAAAAAAAGCTTTTGATCAGAACCCGTATCAAAGTTTCTAATACAAATCGAATGGTAAAGAAGAAGCAAGAAGCAAAAACATGAGAAGCAACAAAACCCAAATAGAAAAAAATGATTTAAAAAAATTGGAGTTTAAAGAAAAGTACCGGAAACGATGGCAGACAACAAGCCGAAGGCTTTGAAAAAGAAAAAGAAGAAGAAGACGACTTTGGCGAAGCGTAGGACTGCAGCAGCAGAGAAGCAGCGGTTAGGTTGAGCACGTGGATTTGCTGAGACGGAGCAAAGTTTGGGTACTCTTTTTTCTAACCGTAGCGGGTTATGGTCCGGAAAGAATTTAACGAGAGGGTCAACATCAGCGTCTTTACAACTTTATAAAAATCTGTTATTGGTGGTGTTTAGCACTGAAATTTTTTTTTTTTTTTCGGTAATAAAAGAGAAAAACACATCAGTTATACAGTACTATCAAAACTCAAACCTATAATTTTTACAAATAGATGTGATAAATGATCTGGTTCTAACATATGTGCTCCATCTTCATGTGTAAATTTCTAACATATGTGCTCCATCTTCATGTATAAATTTTGGGTACTCGGGCGTACCAAACTCCGCACCTACATTGCAGTGAATCCCACATAAAAATACATTTTTTATTTTTTTCCAAAACGAAGTGAAAATAATAAATAATTTTTTAAACCATTTATTTCCATTAAAATTTTCTATTAAAATTATGATAAATAAAAATATTATATAAAATATCAAATTGTAAAATTTATTTAATTATTTTAAACTCTATATCAATATATATTTTTATATGTTAAATTTTAAATGAAAAAATTTAATAGAAATAAATGATTCAGGTTTTTCCTTTTTTTTTCTTGATACAGAAAGAAAAGACCGATTCACCAAAAAGAAAAGAAAGAAAAGACCGATACACAAGGACATGTGTGAGTTGTGACATCACCAGATCTTTTGTTGTCGGGCCCTCTGGAAAATTTCTATTTACGACGTGTCGTTTCTCTCTGTACTCTCTGCTACAAGGACTATACGCGTCGTCGTTCCACAAATTCATTGATGGTACTTTTTTTTTTTTTGGTAAATAATTCATTGATGGTACTTGGATGAATGATACAGTATAACAGATATTATTTATTTTTTTGGATAAAAAAAAAAACAATCATTTGTAAACAAATATTTATAAATTTCAAAAACTATATAAAATTATGATTATCAATTATATAATTTTACGTATAACTATTAAAAAATAATAAAAAATTAGGTGCCTAAATTTCTCGCACCTTACCGTTTTGTTTGCATTAAAGAGAGAGGAAAAAGAATGAGATTTTTTTATTTAAAAAAGGAAATTAAATAAATAAAAATTCAAAAGCCGAAGAGCTTTGTTTCAACTTCATTACGCGGAGCTCAAATTTCAGTAAGTAAGATCTTCGGTTCTCTGCTAAGCTCTTTTAGTTTTTATTTTTCTTTGGGTTAATTTCAAAAATTTCTATGTAAAGGTTGCAATTTGATTCTTTGATTGGGAATAACAAGTTTGTTTTCCCGTCGATTGGTTGCCGGGAAAATGAGTGGAATAATTGGACTCCTTATAGTTTTATGCTCACCTTGAATTTAGCGGTTGAAAATTATTTGAAATTTTGTTAGATTTTAGTAGCGACTTGTTATATAATCTGATTATCAGTCTACAGATTCTGACTAAATAAGCTGTTGTGCATTTTTACTCGTAACTAAACCACAAGAAAAAAAAATAAAAATAAAAAATAAAAAGAAAAAAGAAAAATCTTGTCTTTTGGGAAGTCCTTTTACTTTTGGCAATTCCTTTCTTTTTTATTCTCAGAATTTGCATCTTCAGATTATGATTGGGAATAATACCCTGTTTGTATTTACCTAAATCAAGCTCTGTTCTGAGAGGGTCAATCTTGTATTGATTGATTCTGTATATGAAAAAAAGGAAATTTATTGAACTTCTATTTTAGACTTTTGTAAAGCTAACTCCTAGAATTTGTCTTGCTTGTTGTTCATTTTATTCTAATTCAATCTAACTGTATCAGATTCTAAACACTTTGTTTGTAAAGGGAAAATGAGCTTTTGTATGCAACAATAGATTTAAGGCACATAATGCTTATATCAGTTGGTATATTTATTTGATGTTGTGTGCCAGTGAATTTGGATGTGGAAGTTGGAACAAATGAAACTTCTGGTGAGAGGGACTTGGTTGACCATGAAGAAGGTCCAATATCAGAACCATATGTCGGTATGGAGTTCGAGTCTGAAGAGGCTGCCAAGGAGTTCTATGATCAATATGCAAGGCGTGTAGGTTTTGTGGTGCGCATTGATCAGTGTCGTCGATCAGAGGTTGACAAGAGAATTCTTTCTCGTCGATTTTCATGCAATAAGCAGGGATTTTATCTTAAAGCTAAATATCCATCTCGGAAGCCACGAACTAGCACAAGAGAGGGGTGCAAAGCAATGATCTTGGTCAAAGTTGATAAATCTGGAAAATGGATTGTTACAAGATTTGAAAAGGACCATACGCATCCACTTATTGTGTTTGAACGCCCTTCTCAGAATTTTGTGGTGAGTTTTCCTTATTTCATGAGAAAAATATAAGGCCATTTTCTCTCATATGATATGTATTTGTAATACTGTTGAATTTATGCTTATAATTTTTTCCTTATCAGTGGAAAGCAATAATTACTTGTTTTGTTTATTGATTGCAATTTTAAAATCATTGCTGTAGTATCATATTCTATATTTACTCTGGACTTATTTATCTGTCCTTACCAAATAAAATTACTTTGGATTCCTCATTTCGTAGTGTGTATGTCATCTGATTCACTAGCTGCTGTATGAATAAAGACCTCTGCTGTTTTGAAAAGAATCCAAGTTTTACAGGACTTTTTCAAACAATAAATACTTTGTATGATTCACTAGTTTGGGAAACATAGTTTTCAGAACACTAAGTTTTCTATCCTTTTTCTTTCTTAAAACAATGGATCTGTTGGCCGTAAATTTTTTTCTTCTTATTGGAAAATAAAAAAGGATACTTCATTTTGTTCATTAATTTTCTGTCAGTTAGGTCTCGTGTACTATACAACAATGTCAAATTTTAGGTTGCTACTAGTGAAACTAATTCTTGAACTTGATACAAGATCATGAACATGGGTAATACCTACAAGAGCAAAGCATAAAACTTATCTCACTATGGACTCAACGTAGACATAATAGTGAAATGGAACATTAGATTTCTAAAGATGTGTGGATTGCTTGTAATGTTTTGAAGCTAGCTTGTACATAAACTTACATTTTCAGGATACAAAGGATAGAAGGATTCAGGAACTCACTATGGAGCTAGAGCATCAAGATCAGTTATGCCGACTATATCGAGAGCTACTTGTTACATTTTTGAAAAATGCTGAGGAACAAACAGAACGACTGTCAATAAAAGTTGGAGGAGTTGTTAACAACATAAGAGAATTTGAGCCTGGAATTCAAAAGCTTTCATAAAATAATTAACCCCCATATTTAGAGTAAGTCCTAAAGCTCTATTTCAGTCGTTATACAAGGAATCCACTGATATTCTGGTTGATATTATTCTCACAGGTTAACATGTTATAAAAAGTGAAACTGAGCTTGACTCTTTATCGCATTAGCCATCTCAAAATTGCCTTTGTAAGTGTTCACAAATGAGTGGTCTCAAAGACAGTGGTCTTGAATTTATATATATAGAGATATGAGTTCACAATCCTCTTTTTTGTACTCTAACAGTGCATGGCATAAACGCATGTATCTGTGTTACATAAATAGCAGCAAAACGTAGCCTCGAATTCCTCGGCTATGCTTTTAGAGTGTATCTGTGTTACAAGAAAGATACAATGGAAAAAATTGATTTCAATAATGGAATCCAAAGTAATTTTCTGAGCTAGTAAATAGTAATAAATATAAATAGGGCATGTCTAAAAATTGATATTATAATCATTTGCATTAATTAACTAAAATTTGATAAAGTATACTCGAACACTTGAATACAACTTGATTGTTGAAAACCAGTATATAAAGATGGTATATCAGAGAAGTTTAACTCACTCAAGCCATCAGTTCTCCAATTAAAGTTGCTAAAGTGTTTTTAAAGTACTATCAAATAAAATTAGTACCGATTTAATGTAATTTATACTTTGTAATATTGTTTCCATGATAGAATATAGAATTGATCGGAAAAAATTGGGAAAGAAACAAACAATGACAGTCATTTCACCTGACCTGGGATCACAATAAGAATTTGGTGAGCTTCTCTATTTGTTATTTATTTATTTATTTTTAAGTGAAGCTGTTTCTCATAAGTACTGTACATAATGAAAATGATTTCCTGAAGATGGAATTTAATAATTATACAGGTACAGATAAGTAAACAAAAATGTTAATAATTGTAAAGGCTATCTACGCTTGGAATGTTTTTGTGTTTCGGATTCTACTTTTCTCACATTTGCAACTATAACTTGTATCTTTGCAGAGAGTTCTTCTGTTTGTTCCTCAACATGTTTCATAAAACTTAATAGTTTTTCTCTATAAGCTGAACACAGATGCTCCTGATGCTCCAACTCCATGGCAAGCTCTTGAATTTTCTTATCCTTATCACCCTGCAAATAGAAATGAATCAATAACAAACTGAAATGAATTAAAACCACCAAAATGCGGGCCCATAGTATTATAGTATAATGAAATAAATAAGTTATTTCAAACTATGTTAAATATTTTGGATTTAAAATAAGGATTTAGTTCACTTTAACCAAGTTGCACTGGAAGATTCCTTATGAGATCTCATAACCATCTTTTATTCCTTTTGTGGACATCCAAAGTGAAAGCAAGATTTGGTCATATGTAGACAGACATTATTTTCCATCTGAGATGGATCTCTGGGAAATCAATTTTGTAGGATTTTGAATTTTCCAGACTAGGGTAACGATAGTGGAATTAGCTTAGAGCATGCAAAGAAAAAAATGCATCAATGCTCTCCTAATCACATGCAAAGCAGAAATGAGACAAAGAAGAAAAAAGAATAGCTATCAGGATCTGGGGTCTTCTCATCTTCTTGAGAAAATAAGGATTCTTCTATATCTCTGCACTAGCAGGTCTTTGAAGGTGTCCTGATTCCAGAAATTGCATATTTCAGAGAAAATAGGGTTTTGCTTTTAGAAAACAAGTTTTCCCATATGTATTATTACAAAAGCATGCATAATATTACACAGCTCTAATAATGCAAGTTCAGCAAAACCTATGTTGAAAAAAACAAAATAACATAAACAATTATCTTTAACTTTTGCTAAAGCAAAGTGAATGAAGGTAAAGAAGATACTCAAAAATTTAACGGTGTACTCACCTCTGTACTGAAGCCATTGGCAGTAACAACCAGAGGATGATTATGATCCTTCACAAATCTTGTTACGACCCATTTTCCAGATTTCTCCATCTTCACCAGAATTGTTGCATTACAACCTTCTCGAGCACTAGGTCTAGGCTTTTTCTCTGGTCCAACTGCTCCTTTTTGGTTAGGAGAGAAACCTTGTTTGTTACATCCAAGACGTCGAGCAAGCGTTCTCCCATCAATACCTGAACGGCGACGTTGCATAATACGCACTACAAATCCTAACCGTCTGGCATACTCAACATAAAATTTCCTAGCATCGTCTTCAGAATCAAATTCCATACCAACATAAGGCTCAATAATTGGACCCCCTCCTGAAGAGTCTACGTCTACTTCAATAGGGCTGTCCATTACCCCATCTCCCTTCTCCAAATCCACTGTCATACAGAATTATGTTATAAGAACTGTCAACATTTTTGCACTTAAACTACTCAGATAAAATATCATTATGAAAATAAAAACCACTCTGCAATTCCTAAACTTCAAATCAAGCAAAGATATACACCCAGGCCAGCATAGAGAAAATAGTAATAATAGTTCTCGAGTAATTCTAGACTCACCAAATTTATTAACCAAATTTTTGATATCCAATGAGGTGACATTATTTCATTGGTTTTTCCTTCCATGATTGTAAAGCATTATTAATTTATCAACCATTAATAAACTGCCACATCCTTAGAAAATTATGTTAATAAATTGATACCTCTAGCATTGCCATAATTCTCATATTATTGTCCAAAAGTTTCATCATTCATGTTTCCTAGTTCAAAAGATTCAAAAATCTAAACGAAGTTAATTTTGTTAGAAGTAACTGCAAACGATATGATTGCTCAAGTTCCAAATGCAAGGCAAAACATTTCTGAACCAGTGTTAAAGGAAGTTCATTTCAAGCCATAAAAAGGCAGAATATGCATTCAACAGGACTATTCGTTAACTGTGAAAAACAAGTTTTATAAAAATCATCCATCTTTTGGTGGACAATTTTCGTCTTTACAAAAAGAAAAACATGTATTAATAACTCCATAACCAAAGCTTTCATACATCTAAAAATTCTGGCCCAACAGTACAATGCTTGGTATCAATATCATTATATACCAAGTAACAAAAATCCCAGAAACACAAGATACACAAATTCATAAAACCTCAAATTTCAGTCTCTATACCTGGAGATGAATACAGTGGCATACAAATTTGCATTTCACAAAACCAAGGGGGAAAGAAAAAGGAAGTTGCATAATGTCGACTTTCCAGATAAATATTTTTTTATATTCAAAGTTTTGAATATTTCAGAAATAAATAAAAGGCAAATAAAATTCACCAAATTAAGAACCAAAAAAATGAAAATAAATAAATAAAAACCAATAAACACATGTGGCTGGCGGGCTCAGTAGAGTGGTGGTTAAAGATCTGAGAGTCGAAACAACAGAGTCACTTCCAGTTTCCTACATTTTCTCACGAACGAGAATCCCGCAGAAGATATTTTCTCGGGAAATTCAGGTAACTTTTGGGAGTGTGGTTAAACTATTTCGGGTCATTTTCGATGGCTGATTACAAAGACTTAGGAAATTTAACAACAAAAAAACCGAAAAAATAAATTTAACAATTTCAGAGATTGAAAGAAGAAAACTTACTGAATAGAAATAGGCGAGAATCAGAGAAAACAAATAATCGGAATGTGGTCGGAGCGATATTTTGGAACTGAGCGACTCTCACTTTGCAAACCCAATAACAAACAAAGGGCCAAATTGGATACTAAATAAAATAGAAATTCAATTTCTTTTTTGGGTATCGAATTTTGATGGGAATTCATTCTGTGTGAAATGCTCGGACCCAAATGGTGAGGAGGGTAGGATTGATTGGTTGGTCAGTTAAATTCCGAGACTTCCTAAAATGTAAATTTGAATTTATATAGTATTGTCGTCTCTTCTTTTAGGTCAATAATATTAAAAAAAAATTAAATAAATAAATTTAGCTTCAGCATAAAAAAAAATTATGTGAAAAATATATGAATGGTTGTGTTATGTTTTCTTTTTATTCAGTATTCACATTATTAGATTTGATTTTACATATTAATAAAAAAAATTGCTATAAAACTTAATAGTTTGATTTCCTAAGCTCCCTAAATATTTGTTTTGTTTTGTTTTTATTTTTTATAACATTTTAGACTGCTGGATTAAAAATAAAAATTGTCTTAGTCCAACTGTTCACCTTTGTAGTAAATTTATAGTTTAATAATATAAATTTAAAAATTCAAATAATTTATCAATTCAGGCCCGAATAAATTTAATAATTGTATATTTAATCCACTTATAGTAAAAAACCAGCAACCTTTCTAACATTTTCTATAAACAAGGTATTTGAAGTTGGAATTCCCAACAGCATTAAAATAGCTCTCAGGTAAAAAGAATAAGAAGCAACAACTTCTATATTTGATGCATTACATAGTTTTTTCCGATGTTCAAATAAATAAACAATATTAATCATGTTCTTAATATTTGGATTTTATTAGGAACAATCATAATTTCATCTCTTATTTTGATAAATGGAACTCCATCTTCTCATGTTTTTCTTGTAGAAGGTTACTGAGAAAGAGGTGAAGAAATAGACGGAACAAAAAATTATGTTGTTGTTGAAGAATATATATATATATATATTTTGTCAATTGACATGCCGATATTGAAGTATTATATTTCATTTTCTAATCCGGTTCGAGCCGAGTGAGCCCACTAAAGAGTAAAACTCTCCCAACGCAAATATATTACATCCACAAGATTTGAACCTGATACTTTGTTTAAAAAAAGAATGATGTCCAACTATCTATCCAAATTTGCATTGGTAAAGAATCTATATTTTAATATGAGGATTTATAACAAATAGTGGATAAAGATACTTTATTGTTTGGTTGGAAGAGTACTTAAAATCAAATTAACATGAATGGACAAGTTCTGATTTAAGATACTGGTTTAAAAGATAAAATTATATGGATTCTATATATAATGAAAGTATTTTAGTATGTGCGAGTGAAGCAAAGTAAAAAAAGTGTTCTGAATTATTATTTATCTTTTTCTACTGTGGCCATGCTTAATTATATAGTTATTATTATTACTTTAAAGGATTAAAAAAAAAAGTGCAAGTAGAATTTGGTTGTAAGGTAGGAAGTGAAGGTGGACGATGAAGAAGATGATCAAGAACAAGTCATAGACACCAATCACAGAAAACAAAAAATGTGTATGCAATTGTTGTATTGGTGATGTGATATAACATATAATTTATAAATAAATATTCAATTACAATAAATAGATTGCAAAGTTTATATATTTTATTCGACTGGTGAAAAAAAAATTAATTCAAAAAGACTGAAAATATAATATAATGCAAAGTGGAAGAACAATACAAATATGTGACATAATCTTCACAGCGTAACCAAATTTTTTTTTTGGTAATAATTCACAGCGTAACTATGTTAAGACTATGTCAGATCAAATTTATATCAGTTCACTTTTTACATTGTCCATTGAAAGACAGCTCAAACTACCCAACCATACAAAAAAATAATATATATATATATATATATTGAGATAACTCAAATTAGAATAAATGTCAAGTCTCCACTCCGAGTACTGTTAAAAAAATGATTATTAAATTTTCTTTTTTTGGACTATATGCATTTTTATAATGTTCGATGACAAAATGGGAAGATTTATAAAGGAAGGAAAAAGAAATATTATCCATTGTAGATATTATAGATGCTGAGGTGGCAATTGGAATGAGTTTATCGGGGGAAAGAAAAAGAGTATTGTTGAACATCCTCACAAACCAGGCAAAAAACATATTTACAAGTATAACAGATTATTTATAAGTAAATATTTAATAAATATTAAAAAAATTATATGTTTTATTTGATTGTACACAATTATAAAGAAATTTAATTTATATATTATTTGATTAATGGAATGATAAAAGGATGATGTGGTTTTTCTGCTATTTCTCTCTAAACAATTAAAGTTATTCTCTATCTGCCTCGCTCGCTGTCCCACCACGCCTTCTGGGCTTCAGGCTTCTCTGCTTCCCTCTCAAGTCTCCACCTTTCTTCCTTCTCTCTCTTCCTCACAAAATATAACCCAAAACCCTTTTCTTCTCTCTGTCTCTCTGGTGGAGCCTAAACCAGACGTTGGATCAAGACCTCTCTCAATTTAAGTGAGTCTACCATTTTCTAGTACTTTGATTATTATTATTATTATTATTATTATTTTACCCATTTATTGTTAACTTATAGTTTGTTTAGTGTGGCAAACTTCAATTATCAATGTAGTTTTAGTCTTTTCTGGATATTTTCTTTTTGGCAGGGGTCCCATTTTTAATCTGTTTTGTGGGTTTATTATGAAAAATTAGTGGGAATTTCTCATCTGTTTGGTTCCCGAGAAACTTCAGGGGATGAAAAGAAATAGTCAAGTTGGGAACTTCAAAAAAATATCAAACCCCCAATTTGAACTTGGTATTCAGGCTTTCCAGTTTTATTTTCTCCTAGCTTGCTTTCTTGGCGGCCAGATAGTCGAGTAGGTTCTTTTTGGTCGAAAACCGAATCTAAGTGGACCAAAATTTGCTTACTTGTGATTCCTTTTTGACCAACAATTTCGATTACCTGAGTATTTTCTTCATGGGTATTCTTTTTCTAGTGTACAATTCGAGCTATAGAGCTGTTGTTCAACAAACTTTAGTGGTGTTATTCGTTGGTTTATTGAGTCACAAGGGGTTTTTTTGGAAGGAAAATTTAGTTCCTGGATAATCAAATAGAAGTCATTTAGTATATTTTAAGATCTGTTTTCGAGGCTCTGAAAACATTTATCTTGTTAATTGGAATTAGCTTTTATGTAAATTCACGTTTCCACTTCACAAAATTGTTGTTTATATTGAATTCCCCCTAAGTGTAACCTTAGATTCTCTCCCCGCTCCTCCATTGTTGTTGAGCCTAATGAGTCCTTTCTTCTGGCAGTGGATGAACACCAGTCTATGGGTGATGATGGGGATGCAGTAGATGACTCCAATGGAAAAGATATAGGCTCTGTTGACGGAAGTTCAGAAATGGAACCATATGTAGGTATGGAGTTTGAATCTGAAGAGGCTGCCAAAGTGTTCTATGATGCGTACGCCACAAGTTTGGGGTTTATTATGCGTGTGGATGCATTTCGGAGATCAATGCGTGATGGGAAGGTTGTTTGGCGTCGACTTGTGTGTAATAAAGAGGGATTTCGTAAGTTGAGGCCCAAAAGAAGTGAGAATAGGAAACCTAGAGCTGTCACAAGAGAAGGGTGTAAAGCAATGATAGTGGTAAAAAAGGAGAAAACTGGCAAATGGGTTGTAACAAGATTTGTAAAGGAGCACAATCACCCACTGGTAGTTACACCTGCCAATGGACGTCGAAGCATGCTTCTATCTCAAACACCGGTAAGTGCTCATTAGCTTTCATTACATGTACATTTTCTAGTTTTTTGCTTTCTTATCAGTATGCAATTTTTGAATTTCTGAACTGCAACATATCGAGGTTCTTGATATACACTGTTTGTCTTAAAATAGGGAAAAAAAAACACATTTTTCTTTTCCTTACGCAAAAACGTATAGGGTTTTGAATATAATATGTCCTGTTGTTTAGTTAAAATGCTGCTTATAGTAAGTAGGGGAAACCTGTTCAAATGGATAAAAGTACTGAGACATTTCTTGTTGATCAAGACTCTGTTGCATTTTGAAATGCTAGACTTAAAAAATAAAAATAAAAGAGAAAAAATAAGTATTTGTGAATTTCATTTTATAATCTAGTTTTATCTTTTTACTTGATTGTCTTTTGGGTTCTTTACTAGCATCTGGAGTCTGGAAGCACTATGCGGTCATGTCATTAGGTTCTTTTAATTTATGGTTCTAAAATTTAATGGAAGTATCTAATAAAATTTTAGGTTTAGGTGATGGAGATTTTTAAATTTTCTATTTGCACGTCATTCTATTTATTTAAGATATGGAAATTTAAGTATTTACTTATTTTTTTCCTTGTTTTGTAAGGAAATATGAACCTAAACTTCATGAAATTTTAAAGCAATGACGGCGTCTTTTAAAGTTGTATTGCTAATTCATCATCAGACTTTTGCTTTTCCTTAAATTTCACCATTTTCAGGTAAGCAATTTCTTAAAGGTCTGAAAGTTAAACACTTCAAACCAGTGCTTCTAGGGACTACAGTAGTGAATCAAAATATCATTTTGTTGGATGGAGTTGGCTGGACAAAATGAACTTTTAACCAATTATTTTGGCAAACGAACTCTTTAATTTGATGATTGTTAGAATTTGATGAAGTGATTTAGTAATATAATTTTGTCATTAAGATTATATTTGTTCTGTAATCTAATACATGAAAATATTTTTGTCAACATTCTGGTAATGCCACAATGGAACAAGAACCTCTGAACTGAAGTTGCATTATTGAGGCCTTGAAGCATATAAGTTTTCAAACCTAGGTAACGCTTTTAATTGTAGTTTCACTTTAACTAGGTGAGAAAGCTCCAAAGATCTACTCGATGGACTAGGGCAACAGATGGGGTTTTAGTTTTGCTAACAGTTAATAACCTTAAGCTTTCCCTTAAGGCTTCGCATAGTATCTTCTCTACATTATTTTTACCATGAATGTCATTATGGGATTTCTATTGGTCGTCTGCACATTGTTTCTCTTTCATTTCATTTCTGGGGTTTTTACAGGACGAGAAGGATGTGAAAATTCGAGAGTTGACTGCTGAGTTACAGCGGGAGCGAAAGCGGTCTGCAGCTTATCAAGAACAGCTTGATATGGTTTTGAGAGAGATGGAGGAACATTCTAGTCACCTATCAAGAAATATTGATGATATTATTCAAAGTGTGAAAGACATTGAATCAAAGAGGTTGGCAGTTTCTCATAGTTAGCATCCCCAATAGATTGTCCATTTTATTTGTCTTTGGACAATTCCTATGATATGCTACTGTTTGTAATTCCAGACTGTAAATTTCACATGTAGGTTTAGTTCTCTTGGTCTAGATACATAGTTTGAGCTTAATTATCCTGTAAATATAAGGATTAAGTGTGATCTTCTAGTTTTATCGAAATTAGCAAATCCTCATCTTGCCCCTCCCAATTTATCATGCGAGCGGAAGCCCAGATTAAGAGTAACCTTTTTAAGAGGCAAAGATTAGCTGTATTAGAATTTATGCTTTATGTCGAATTTAGTTTCACCTTGTGTTACAAAGTATACTTAATATATTCAAAAAACAGAAAAGAATCGTCATTAAGGGCTGTAATTTACTGTACATGTTGATAGTCTCTCTCTCTCTCTCTCCTTTTGGATTTCCGATGTCTTCTTTGTTTTACGAAGTTTCTATATTTTGTCAAATATCTTTCAATATTCATTCATACCAGATGAAATTGTTCTCTAGGATTTGGCTTTATTATGAATTTATGACGGAAATTTTTTTTACTAGTAAATAAACAAGGAAAGTTCAACCATCAAATGTGCCTTACCATCCTATGATTTTAGCAAAATACGTATAAACTTTAAAGTCAAGTAGGGTAGTGATGAAATATAGAGAACCAAATTGGGGTTGGAGCTGGAAAGTGGAATTCTTTTATCTTCAGCTGGGCGTTGCATGTGTTGGGGCAAAAGCATTGTGATAGTCAAACCCTTTTTCTTGCTATTGCCAACCATGAAAGTTCTTTCTTATTGGATTGCCGTGTAAACAACTCACTCTGTGCCTTTCTAGAATCATATGGGTTTCTTCCCAATCTAAAACTTTGCCCCACAAAATGGATAAATGAGGAATCACATTTCTGGATAAACAGACTTTCCAAAGACCAACTTTCATGTCCAAGATTAGAACATTTTTCCATCTGCAAAAGGAGAAAGAAACTACACTGGAGAAGAATATGGAATCAGACTTCCATGCGCATGTCCATGTCCATGGAAGGTGGACCTACATCGATCCAATCTATATCTCAGCATGTCATCTGCTTCGCTGATCAAATTATTGGGATCCAACTTACATTCATAATAGAACTATATAATTCCGCATACATAATTGAGATTTCGACTCAGATAGAGATTAAACTTCGGTCTTCTTGGTCACAGTCGAAATCCTTACCAACCTATCTATTTATGTGGATGAGGTTGGGTACAATATGTTAAGCACTAACCAGTAGCTAAAAAGGGAAAGATATTGATGGATCATGAATGAAGAACCGCCCTTGTGAGAAAGATCAAACACCATGAACGTTATTAACTCATTAGAGCAGTTCTGCCAATTGCTAAAAATTGCCGACACATTGAATAAATAGATATAATAGTAAAAAATTTATCTTTAATAAATCTGTGGAGAAGCTCTGTCAAACTGATGTAACATAAAAAAAAAAAATAGAAGCTATCAATATGACCTTTTATTTATAGAGAATATTTTAGACATGATGAGTCAGCAATTAATTTTTCTCTCTTCTCTTTTTCTTCCATAATGCAAACTCTCTCTCATCTTTAACAAAAAATAAAAAACATAAAATAAAAATAATAAAATAAATTAAAAATTTATTATAAACAGAATTCATTAAAAAGTAATTTTAAAAATTCGTTCCTAAAATAAACATTTCTCACATAAATATCAAATATTTCTATTTTTTGCCATGCCATTGGAAATGCTCTTTATCAATATCTACTTAATTACCAATTAAAGTAACGTTAGCTGGCATGATATTTCTGATGAATTAATAGGTGTCACAATATAAAATGATCAAATCAGATCTGAAAACGCCTGTGCATTTATTGTCATTTATGCAGAACATACATGCTTCAAACAATACCCATAAATCTGGATGTGAGAGACTGAAAGGGAACACAAGTCCCTCAAAAATTGGACTTTAAGAAACAATAGGGATCCAAAAATTAAGCATATTTTTCTACCTGATCAACATGGTAGCTAGGTAGGAACCCAAATGAGCTGCACTTCTCAGTATAAGAGAAAAAAAAAAAAACTCACAGAAACAATTAGTCCCAACAAAAAAAAAAAAACAGAAGAGGATCAAATTTATGAATAAAAAAGGGACAAACAAATACAAATATACAAAGATTGAATTGAAGCTCAGTGAAGAAATGCATAAATAGCAGTAGAAATGTAAACCAAAAGAGCAGAGGAAACCAAAACCACCAAAGTGGTGACTGCATGGACGGCCGATTTGCTCCCGCAAGACAGCATTCCAAGCCTGATCTGAATCACATTCACCATCGAAAGCACCAAAAAAACACAACCCATTACGGATCCAATCGCCGAACCCATCATCCCGAACCTCAGAGCTTTCAGGTTGATGTGGGCCCGGAATGCTTCGTCGACATCTTTGCTGTTGAGGAGGTTTATGGCCAGCTTCAAACCCTGAGCTACCAGAGACGAGAAGAGGAAAAAGCTGAAGGAGATGACCTCGAATACCAGCAGTTTCTTCGCCACGTCATCTCCGGCGTCGCACGCCGTCTTGTTCTCTAGGCTGCGCTGTCCCGGCGTTGTCAGAGACAGACCCACGAAGACGGCGATGGTGAAGAGCGAGTTAACGTTGACGAGGCCGTCGAGAGCGGTGACGTGGACGCTGGTAGTTGAGGTTGATGATGATGGTGGCGTGGAGTTTGCTCTCCGGCTGTCTTGGTTGTAGTACTCTTTTGGGTACTCTTCAGATCTAACAAAAAAAACCAAAAATAAAAAAAGTAAGAAAATTGAAAAATTTGGGTTGCTTTTGTTATGAGTGGTTTATAGCAAAGAATGAAATTGAGAAACTAGAGGAAGACAGAGAGAGAGTTTTACTCCGCCATGGCTATGGAGGTTGTAGGGTTTATGGGTTTCTCAGTTTTTTGTTGTAATGAAGAAGAGAGAGAAGTTGATGATCGTGAACTTTCCTCTTTGTATTTGTTTATTGCTTTGCAGTGTTGTCTTTGTTTGATGTTTTTGTCAGTTTGAAAAGATAGAGGGAGAGGAAGATGCTTTGCTTTTTTATTTTGTAATAATAAATAGTGGACTGTTTTGGTTTGTATTTTTTGGTTTGCTTTTTGGAGGGTTTAAAGTTTTATTTATGATGTAATTTTACAATTTGGGAAAATGGGTATATATGGCGTAAGTGTCCTAACCAATATTTGGACACAAGTAGTCGTCTCCTCCCCAATGGAAAAAAATTTTCTTTTACCAAAAAATGGAAAAATAGAGTGTTAAAAATGACCATTTCAGTTGGACATGATAACTTAACTCTAAAACGATTAGCTACAAATATTATTAAATCTATATATTTTATATTATTATAAAAGAGTCAATAACATGTCAATTTGTTTAATATAAAATTAATAAAAATAAAAATAATACTTATAATATGTATATATATATAATATTTGTAAATAAAACTATTATATAAAAGATATATTCAATTACCTGTGATAAATATGATAATAGGAAAGTATAAGTTAAGTTATAAAATAATTTAAAAAATAATAGGTAAATATATTATTTGATATATGATTTTGTTAAAATAAATTAGACATGCCAATCTATTTAACACATGTATTTAATACGTACAAATTAAAATTAAAAATTATTATATGATTATTAATTTTAAATAGATAAATTGAAAAGAACCCGATTTATTAATATAAATTATCACTCCTACACAATACTTAAGAATTCATTTTCTTGCTGATTACCAAATATGTATATATATATATATATACATTCCTTTTCTTGTTGCATTAAAATTGCCTTTTTCTGTTTTTTTTTTCTTTCTTGTTTTCTTTCTTTGTGGGTCCTGGTCCCTCAAATGATGCAAAATTTGGAAATTGGGGCGTTGATATGAACCTCCATGACTCAAATCTTTTTAAAGGCTGTTTGGTTTGCTTTTTCAAAGCTGCTTCTGTAAGGAATTGATCGATTTTTGTTAGGAAAAAGCAAATTCTATTATATTGTGTTCCAAAAAAAAAAGTCAATCAAATACATACATATATATATATATATATAATTTCTTTTTTCATCTACATAAATCACAGCAAGTCAGTAATAATTTTGTCGGTTAATAAAGATACGACACAATAGTTTTAATTTAAAAAAATAAATTTTGTTTTTTTTCGTTATAAGTGATGATTATTGTGACCACAGGATAAATTTTATTCAGAAACATTTAATTTATTTTTATTTTTAATATTAAAATTCTGATAAAAAATAATTTTTTTAAATTATAACAATTTAAAATGTCACATACAATCTATTTTGCATTGATAATACATTATTAGTGGATCAAAATTTAAAAATCCTGTGACACTTTATTATTTAATTCTATAACATAGACTAGATCATTATATATATAAAAAAATATGTTTATCTAAAAAAATTATATATATATATATATTTAAAGTTTAAAAATCATTTTGAAATTATTTATACTAAACATTTTTTTCAACATTATAGAATAATCTATATCATAGCATATTTTTTAAAAATTCAATAAATATTAAAATAACTAGCAACATTTAGTTGATAAGAGATATGATTGGCAATAGAAATTAGAAAGTTAAGTTCTAGAGAAAAAAGAAAAAAAAATGGACATTTTACTTTTATTATTTAGTTATACAAATTTATAAATTAAAAAGATAACAAAGATAATATATATATATATAAATATATAATTTTATTTTTTTCCATTTATACAAATTTGATTTTCTTTTTTCCAATTCTTAAATTAGCAGAATCCTACTTTTACTCCCAACATTGATTTAAAATTCCGTAATTTCTTTACTTTAAAAGATGGCGGGTCACGTTAATTAATTACGCCAATTTTATTGCCTATAATGAAAAATTGACGTCTAAGGGACATCGATCCAAATCCAAACCAACAACAATAAATTAATTTTGGAGATAAGATATGCATTCCAAATTTCATTCCACGTGACTTTGTAACATTTATAAGTTGGAATGATAGAAAGGAAAAAAAAAAACATTAGCTTAATGTATAAAATTTTAAAGAAATGCAGCAATCATGAAAATCAACTCTGTTTGGAAAACTCTGATCTATCAGAAGTAAATGGAAAAAAATGCACATATTGACTATTTGGTAACACTCTGACATCAGACTGATCCGTGTTAACAAAATATTGGACAGGTCATCAGCAAAATCTGCGACATCTTTGAATAAACTTAGCAAATTCATGCAGACAAACTCATTTTCAATGGTTGAAATACTGATTGTGAAATCTAATATACTAATCAGAATTGAAAATTTTATAGATGAGGCAAAAGGAAGGCTAATAGAAAAGGGAATTTCTTTTATTTTATTTTTTGGGTACTAAATGGAAAATGGAATTTACAAAAAACAATACTGATTAGTCAATCTCTTGGGAGCTCACCAGTCACAAACCACGTCATAATATCTGTGAAGATGAACCATTTTATGACTTTCCAAGACTAGAAGAGGTAATTGAATGGTGGAGGCTACTGATTGGGTTTTCGAATAGGGAATATAAAAGAGATGATGATGATAATGATTATGGTAGTTTAAGTGTATGACAGTACGAAGACCACCATTGTTTTAGCAGATCAAAGGTCTACGACTACATTCCCATACCAAGCTTAAACTGCATAAGTGACCTACGATTAAAACCTATATCCTCAATTTGTTTCCAATTTAGAACTATTAACTTTCTGTTTTTCTTTTCCTAGGATATTCACTCTTATGCTAATTAATTGAATGACAAATAACTGTAACACATTTGCTTTTTCACCTAAATTTTGGGTGCTTCATACCTTTTTTCTTACTTGGAAACAGAAGACACTAAAAAGTAAGAAATCAGAATAGGAATTAAAGTTTAGACAAAAACTAACTGTACGGGTGCAATGGGTTTGAAGAACGTCCACTCTAGCAAACTCGAAAAAGAAACAATAATTTATATAATATTCAAGAGACAGTACAATTACTAACCATATTATACGTGCTCTTTATCCTCAACTTCAATCTCATTTACATTCTTGATTGCATTTTGAACACTTTTAGTAAGGTGGTTTGTGTGCTGTTCTATATCTTTCAAGACCATTTCTAGTTGCTCTCTGCAGTCTGCTAATTGCTGGTTGGCACGATGGAGCTCTGCAGATAGCTCTCGAATTTTCTTATCTTTCTCATCCTACACACACACAAGTTCAAAATATAAATAAAACACATTTAAAACTTGCTTTCAAAAGCAGTTCAAATTCAATGAAAGCTCTCTTTGCCAGTTACTGAAGTATAACCAACAACTACGGCTAAGCTCCAAATACTCATTCTGCAAGCACTATTTGAATTATGTAATCTACTTACAAGGAGCAATGGGATATTAACGACTTGACAAATACTAGATTCAATGTTCTTGACTCTTGAGAATTATATGAAAAGTTCTTAAAATTGATTTGCTGATCGAATTTATTAATACTTGTATGGTGTTTGTTAGCTAAAGATGAAAATTTATGTAGTTAATATCTACTACTTATTTGAACTGACCTGTGGTCTGGCCTGAATGGTACTCCGATGACTATTGCTAGCAGATATCCCCAATGGATGACTATGTTTTGTTTCAAGCTTTGAGACAACCCACTTCCCAGACTTCTCTTTCCTCACCATAATCATTGCTTTGCAACCCTCTCTAGTTACCGCCCTTGGTTTCCTCACTTCAAGCCTTTTTGTCTTCTTCTTATTAACACGAAAACCTTCTTTGTTACAAAGAAACCTACGATTGATAATGGAACCATCATGACTTGAACGATGGCAATTACCAACACGAATGATGAAGCCCACGCGCCTAGCATATTCATCATAGTATACCATGGCTGCCTCTTCAGATTCAAACTCCATTCCAACATAGGGTTCCATGTTAGCATCTGATTCATGAATTCTTGATTCTTTCTTGTCATGTAGATTGAGCATTTCTCCACCCTCAGGAGCACAAAACCCTTGTCCTGCTGAACTTTCCATTATCTTGCTGTCCACATACGCGTCAGACTCCTTTAGCGGAACTGCAGTCATTTGTAGTTCTTACATGCAGAAGATGTTTTTGCTGTTCCAACAACAACAACAACAACACACACACACACACACAAAAAAAAAAAAGCCCTTATTAATTGTCAAGTGGCATACATACTTATAATATAAGAACCTATCAAAATCTTCCATAAGGGGCAAAATTTCAGCTATTTTGCTCACAGTGACAAGTCAATAAGTTCTATCTGCAAGTCAGTCTGGCAGCTATTATGAAATCTTTCCCATTGACATCATGCTTATTTCCATTAGACAGAAAATGGGAGAAGAACGATTATAAGTTGGCAGAAAATATGAAGGTAGGTGACAGGTCAACTCAACTTCAAGTATAACACATTGTGAAACACTGATTTGTGCAACTATATGAAAGAAGATAAAAGAGCTAATACGTGATTGACATTGAGTAATTCCTTGCAATTATTTCAAACTAAAAATAGTTTCCAGTGGGAGGTTAGCCATTGTTTGGAACACCCAAAGATACAGAAAGTACAACTAGTAGGAATTCATTAAAAAAAAAAAAAAAAAAAAAAAAAGTAAAGCTGGCAGGTACGGTATCAGAAATAGAATCGCATTTCGTCCAAGTAACTAAAATTATCCTCAAGTATCTTCCCAAGTTATGAAAGTTAATTGCTTGCTTTTGTTAAAAAATTGGAGGAGTTTCCAAAGAAAATTTCTCAAAATATAGGATACCACACCATTAGCTTCAAGAGACTAACTAGAACAGTAAAATAGAATTTTCATCAAACAATACTTGTGCAATCTAGTGTCTCATGCAATCATTACTTGACATTTATTATTCAGAAAATTCCATCTCCATGCCATTTTAGGATTTCATGTACTAATAATTCACCCAATATTACACTTTTAAATTCTATCATTATAAATTCAAACCCAATCCAATAATCCAAACCAACAAATTTTAGAGAAGAAAAAAAATACTAGAACTCCAAAAACTTATATAATACACACATACACACAATAAATATTAAATACCTCAGGATAAAATTGAACCCAAATGAATACACAGAAAAATATCAAACCCATAAACAGTAAATATTTTATCTTCATCGCCCAGACAAAGTAACAAAATTTGAAAGGAATTAAATTGGTTTTTTCATTAATTAGAAACTTTTAACTCACTGGGTTAATGTTGAATTGGGTTGTGCACAAAAGTATAAGAAAAAATAAATTCGATACTTTTTACTCACTGGGTATCTGTTGAAACCATGTCCGACTCCTTATTCTCTGCTCTCTGTTTCACGTTCATTTTGGGACGTCGATTATGAATCGATGATGACGACCCCAAAAAACGACGACCAAACTAGATCCTTGGCATTGCGTGTATATGGAAGATCCTTGGTCCTCGCCCTCGTCGACGATTCTACGGTCCTGATTTCATCAGTTCACAATCGTGGGGCCCGTACCTTTTTTTCTTGTTTATTTTTTTTTCAGATTGCACGTCGTTTAGGATTTGAAATGAACGACGTCGTATTCATAAACTAAAACGAGTTGCCGTTTATCATTGGAGCCCTCGTACTTTCTTTCTACAATTTTCTTTTCAAATTGGTTTTTGTTTTTAAAAACATAATTAATTTGAAACTCGTAAAATGTTATAACATATATGTTAATATTTTATTAGTAGTATATTAATATAATTTAGTCATCAGTAAGTGAATCATTTAAAATATAGGTATAAATACACTTTAGTATTTTTTAAAATTAAATTTATTTATAATAAATATCTCTACAACTAATAACTTATAATTTGAAATAAATTGCATTTTTATTCAATTTAATTAAAATGAATAAATTTAATTAATTTATAGGTCACGTACATAACAATTTACTTTCAAAATTAATTTTTTCATTTTTAATTGTACCAAAAATTTTATAAAAAAAAAATCATAAATGAATTTCAAATTTTTAATAAATTTTAATTTTTTTTTTCATGAAATCAATTTTAAATGTAACGTATCGTCCACATAATTTATAAATTGATAGAATTTGTTAATTTTAACTAAATTTGACAAATATATAACTTTTTTTTAAATTAGTGAATATTAATTGACAATTGCATAAATTAATTGTAAATATCTCTATGTGAACAAATTTAATTTTATAAATATAAAAGTCAATTAAAATTTAAAATATAAATATATTTTAACATACCAATCAAATATTAAATATGTAAGATAGATTTATTTAGTATTTTACTGTTAAAAAGTCTGAATCTTGATAAAAGATGTAATTGTTCATCCGAGACTAATCTCTCCATTTTTACATCAAACCATAGAAAAATATTGATATATTCATGATTAATCAAATAGTTTTAAGTCCAAACTCTGTTAAAACTTTCTAATGCTTGCGCCTAGACTTAGTAAATTTTAACACAATCCGTTAATGACACGAACACGAACATTTTTTACGGATTTAAATTTATTTTAAACGGATTGGGTTGATAACGGATTGATCCATTATGAATTCGTTATCTTAACTGGTTGTAACGGGTTGACTCGCGAAAACTCATTAGACCAATTATGGACCCATTAATATTTAATGACAATTTAGTAATTTAACTAAAAAACACTCTAAATAAATGAAGATGTAATTGAAATTGAATATGTTTATGTATTATTGTTATTTCAAACAATATTGTTTTATATTTTTATTATTCATTTGTAAAAGGATTTAAGTATTATATTTTTGTAATTTTTATTTTTTTAACATGTATTAAGTATGTTGCTTTAGATTTTATTTTTGGTTTGTAAAATAATACAAATATTTAATGTTTGTCTGTGATTCATTATTTTTTAGTATGGACTATGAACTATAAATCAAATATATTTTTTATTTTTTTTACATAATTTTAAAAATAAGTTTAACGTGTTAACAAGTTACACGATAATTTCATAAACAAGTTTAAGTTTATATATTTCAACTCGAAAGCTTAATGAATTAAGTTTGGATGAGAAAATTTTAACAGAAATACTATATGACACGATCACAACACAACACGATACGATACGTTGCCAGATCTACTTGCATCCCATTAAACCTCGTGAAGAAAATATTGATATATTCATGAAGAATGTTATAATTCCTCTCCTTATTATTGAATTGAAACAGAGAGATATCGAAGTAGATTTTTATTTTGCTAGTTTCTTAATAATTTTTGCACGTAAGCTATAAATAAATCTTGATTATTTATGACCCTTTAATGCCTTCATTTTTTTACTTGGAAGATATTAATTTGTTTGTAACCTTCTCTCGCTGGAATTCTTTATATAAATACACAAACATATTTGTATTATTTTATAATTGTGATCTCTTACACATATAAATACATCATTAAATATTTTTAAAATCTAAATTATTTATTTTTTTATATATAATTTAATTTCAGTCACTAATTTTTATACATAAATATACTAAATATCAGATATACGAATATTGAATATTATATATATATATATATAATATTATTCTATTCCTCTGTCACTTTCATCCCACTAGCCACCCTTTTATGCGGTGTATATTATATATTGTTCAAATTCCATTGCCTTCTTGACTCTCTACCTCGTATCATCACAAAATTACCAAAAAAATCTGTATCACAAATTTTGCCTCACTTGCTGAATCCATTTCTATGGCCTGAAATTCTCATATCTCATTTTAAGATCATACCAATAACAGTCTATTTTTTATCATGCAGACTATTATAAAATATATATGATAATTTTAAAATATAAAATATTATTAGTAGTCTATTATCAGTAATAATTCAAAAATAATATATCACTAATAATTATTATTAATGACAATATACATTTTAAAATTATCAAATATACATTTTAATTGCTGGACTGGTTATATGTATAAATATTTTTTCTTCTTTTATTTGTTAACAATGTTTGTCTATCAAGAATCTCTTTCAGTGAATTATATTTTTATGCTTTCATGTAGATTTTTATTTGTTGAAACTTGGACATTTCCAACGCTAACATCTACACCATATTTTTTCTTTTTCTTTTTTCAACTAAATATTTTATTTTATTTTTTAATTTAAATATTTATTATTTTTTAACTTATTAATTAATTGTTTTTGGTAAATTTCTGTGGTTGTTGTTGTATAAGTTTAAAGATATTAAATTTATCATTTCCAGCGACACTTTGTAAATTAATTTCGGATTTTACATTTATTTTGCCAAAAGAAAAAAAAAAAACAAAACGACAATAACCAACCAATAATATAAACATTCATTAAAAATAATAATAATAATATAAACGACAAAAAAAATACTATGTCACTATTCATGCACGGTGGATAATGATCCGATCTATATTATAGGTTGTCTTGTCAATTTTTGCGGCCTGAGAGATTTCTCCCTTCACTGTGGAGTGTGGACAAACACCGCTACCATTATCGCTAACCCCAATAGCTCCGAATTTTAGCATTCACAATAGCTTTTTATATTCTTATTTTTTTATTTATATTTTTTTATATTTTTACTTTTCAATATTTGGGTTTTGTTTTGATAAGAAGAATGTAAATGATTTTGCTATAAAATGTAAATATCAAATGTTGGCAACAATTCATTACTTACTATTAGAGTTCAACTTTATCTGCAAATGTTGAAGCAAAAGAAAATAAAAATAAAAACTATCTGTTGTGGTTTACCAATACATTTACTTCATTTGTTTAACATGTGTAAATATGACTGTTAGATAAGATAAGTTGAAATTAAATAGGATATGATATGATACGACGGATAATAATATTTAATTAAATTATATGTTTGTTATTGTAATTAATATTAATTTTATATTATTTAAAAATAGTCCAAAATAACTTAATATTAGTGTTGCTTTCGCTTTGGACAGAAGCTAGCTCCACCACCCAAAATTGCCTGCTTTATTTCGTCTAAAGATGAGGGAGTTTCCCAGATATTCCGAACCATCCTTCATCTCCTTAATGCCTATAATATCTTTGATACTTCTTTTCACAGCTAGCTTCGTATTTTTGGAGAACAATATACTCGATTTGTCAGTGTTGATTTGTTGTCCAGACCAGTCACAAAAGTAGTTTAAACACTTGACTAGAGCGCGAGCATTCTCAGTATTTTCCCGGCTTGCCAACAGCAAGTCGTCAGCGTAAAGTAGATGAGTTATGGTCGGGGCTCCTCGGCTGACACTGCTCCCTTGATAGAACTTCGGCATTTAAGATAACGTTATCCCCCGGTTAATTAAATGCTTTCATTACCAAAAAGAAAATACACATGCATGTCTGTCTTTTATCTTCTAGATTATTATTATTTTTTTATAATAAAAACAAAACTCGGGGTCCAACTCTTATGAGGTCCACGGCAATAACAATGCATCCTAAATAAAATCAAAACTCGATCAGGAGAATAATTTAACGTAGGCACTGAATATAATTATTGTAGATAGATTTGCTGTTATATTTATGGACAGTTATCTATTTTTGACAGAATTAGATAGCGAAAGATAGACTGCAAGGAGAGCTACAGTTCATCATGAATGTCAATATATGCAAATTTATGAGCTTCAACGTGTATATAGATCTGGTAAATTTCAATACGATCCGTTAATACGATGCGAATGCAGATATTTTTTTACAAATTTGAATTATCTAAAATAAATTGAATTGATAATGAATTAACACGTTATGAATCCGTTATCTTAATGGTTTTTAAAAGATTGACCTGTAAAAACTCATTAGATCTATTATTGACCCATTAATCTTTAATAGCAATTTAAAAATTTAACTATAAAAGAAAAAAAAAACTAAATAACTACTGTTAGATTACTTACCATCTATCTCTGCCTCCCAACCTCAAATTTCAATTTAGCCTATGCTTTTGCCATTTGATAGCTATTTGTATTTTTGTTATTTTTAAGCTTCAATTTTCTCCCTCAAAAGGATTTTTTTCTCTGGTTTTGAGCTCAAAGTTTTTTAAACTTAGTTAACTCTGTAAGTTTTTTAAAGTGAATATGAAACTTCTAATGTTAATGGTGTTTTCGTAGACACTATATATGTATTTTTTTTTCTCAATATATGATTTTATAGGTATTTTAGTACTTCATTATTTTTTAGTATGAACTATGAACTATAAATCAAATATACTTTCAATTAAAAAATAATAATTTTGAAAATAAGTTTAACGTGTTAACGGGTTACACGATAATTTCATGAACGAATTTTTATTTACATATTTAACACGAAAGCTTAGCGGGTCGGATTTGGATGATTTTTTTTTTACACGAACACGACAAGCTACGACACATTGCCATGTCTAACCATATATATATATATATAAAGTTTTGTTATAATATTCACATGTTAGAGAATTTATGGAACCTAGCAAATGAATTTTTATTTTTTATTTTTTTATAGCAAATATTTATAAATGCTATAAATTTTAAAAATCTACCAAAAAATTATTATTAAAATACCAAAACATATTCGATTGTTGTGTTTTATATAACTTTTTTTTTTAATTTTTTTAACCCAATAGTTCTAAATACTATAAAATTCAAAGACAAAAAAAAAAAAATTTAAAAAAAAATTCAAGAAAAAATTTAAAAATAAAATTATCTTTGTTAGAGAGCTTATGGGTCCCAAAATGCATGTTTTGATGTTTTAATCATTTTTTTTAGATTTTTTAAAAATTTATAGTATTTACAAGTATTTGATAAAAATAAAAAAATAAAAAAAAAATCAAGAAAAGAAAAAATATATCTGTTAGACTCAATAAACTTCTCAACATTTAAATTTTATAGCAAAATTATATATATATATATATATTTGCTATAAAAACATACTTGTTGGTCTCTATAAATTTTCCAACAAATATATTTTTACTTCTTTTTCTTTATTTTTTTTAAATTTTTCGTAAAGTGATAATAATTTTTAATCTAATTAAAATAGAACGTAAATTGAATCCACGATTTTTCGGGACTTGATTTTTAATAGACTATTGAAAGATAGATTTTGAAAATGAAAAATAAAAATCAATTTATGTGGCAATCCAAAAACGAAAAAATAATTCAATTTATGCGACTATGGTGTAAGTTTGGCAAAACAGAACATGTGGAAAGAAATGGTGTTTTCTCAATCGTATAGTACTCCAAACCAAACACCTAACTTTTGTCCTTCTATAAATACACACTCACTCTCTTCTCTTCCTCGTGCAAAACTCTTCCCATAAATAAACTCACCTATCAATTCTGACTTTTTCTGCAAAAATCAGGTAGCCATGAATGTATACACGCACATATATGTATATATTAGTGCATCATTACCCTTTTATATACTCTATTGCTTTTCTTTTTCCATTTTCTTCTTCAATTACTTCAGCATTTCAATTCAAATGGATCTGATTTTTTCCTTCTTCTTTTTCCACATTTTGGTATTTTGGATATTTGGAGCCGAGGCAATAATGGAGATCGACCTAAATCCGAGGACCGCCAACCAAACGTTGTTTGAGGGAGAAGGAGGAGCATACTACGCATGGTCAAGCAAAGCGTTTCCATTTCTTGCTCAGGCAAAGCTTGGTGCTGGTAAGCTTGTTCTGCAACCCAACGGCTTTGCTCTGCCTCACTATGCAGATAGCTCCAAAGTTGGTTATGTTCTTCAAGGTAACTCCTTTTTACCAAACAAAACTTTATGGCTTATTGATTATATATTTTTTTTATATTAATTCCATGAGGAAAGAAATATGGTAAAAATTTTCAATTTTTCATTTAAGTGTTTTGAATCTACTATTTTTTTAGTATAAATATGAATGGCTAACCAACTAAGTCAACTTCACTTGATAATAACTTATCGAATCTTAATTAACTTGCGAATGACTAAACAACTAAGTGAGTTTCACTTGATAATTACTCAGTTTTATACACCTGGACAAATAAATTTTTACAAAATAACTTTACTTGTTTACAAATTATTTTTCTTATGATATCCCTAGCTATTGCTATATGGTTGCAAGAACTATATGCAATGGATTCGGATATAGCCCTATAAAACCTCTAATTTATATATGTTCTGTCACATCACATACTTTATAGATCAATGTCCCAACTTTTCTTCTGTCCTATTATCAAAATAATTACAGGTTCTGATGGAGTAGTTGGAATGGTATTCCCCAATAAATCATCCAAAGAGGTAGTTCTCAAGCTTAAAAAGGGAGATATCATTCCAGTTCCTCTTGGAGGACTGTCATGGTGGTACAATAATGGGGATTCTGAACTTCTTGTTGTATTTTTGGGCCAAACCACAAAGGCTTATGTTCCTGGAGAATTTACCTATTTCCTTTTAACTGGTGGATTGGGAATACTAGGAGCTTTGTCAACTGAGTACACAAGCAAAGCTTTTGATATGAACAGAGAAGAAGCAAAAGAGCTAGTGAAAAGCCAATCTGGGGTTATGATAATTAAGCTAGAAGCTGGTAAAACCGTGCCAAAACCCCAATTGCACAAAACCAAAGAATTGGTCTTCAACATTGATTCTTCTTTGGCTGATGACAATGGGAATAAGAAAGGTGGAGTAGTAACCACAGTGAACAAATCCAAATTCTCTTTTATTGGAGAAGTTGGAATGGTTGCTACTCATATGAAACTCGAACCCCATTCCATGAGCTCGCCCATCTACACTACTGACTCGACCGTCCGAGTGATATATGTTGTAAAAGGGAGTGGTAGGATTCAAATTGTGGGTATTCAGGGGAAAACGGTTTTGGACACTGAAGTTAAGGCTGGTCAGTTGGTTGTTGTTCCGGCGTTCTTCGTCGAAGCCAAAATTGCAGGGGAAGAAGGAATGGAATGCTTCTCGATGGTAACCGGTGCAGAGTAAGAACACTAGCTAATTAATTTATTAATTGTAAATTAAAACTCGTTTGGAATACATTTGATTCGATTAGACTTTTTTTTTTAATTTTGTTCAATCAATTTGAATAAAAAAGGATTTATTTTATTTTGTTATTTTTAAGTTCAATAAGTAGAATTACAAATTAATTTCAAATCTTTATTAACTAACTCTAATATTGTTTTTGTGATGTTGTTTTCAGGCCTATTTTAGAGGATATAGCTAGCGATGAATCAGTACTCGCAGCTTTGTCACCAGAGGTGTTACAAGCCTCCCTCAATGTTAGTGCAGCTTCTGGAAAACACATCATCTCGGAGATCAGGAAGAACTCTATCATCCTCCCTTCAACAAATTAATTTATATATATACATGCAAATAATTGGGTTGATTAAATTTTGGTACTTTTACTTATAGAGTTCTGCAATTTAAGCTTTTAATTTTCAAAAATAGCAAGTTATTAGTTAAAATTTTCAATTTGTTGTAGATTTGTTTAATTCTCAATTTATCCAAACAAATTGGTAACGGTTATGTATAGTTGCTCGTTGCACTAAAAAAAAGAATACAATAAAGGAGAAGAAAGCAACTTTATAAACGAACCTGTTATCTATTTGTTTGATCAAATTGGATATTTGACTAATCTGTAACAAATTAAAATTTTAAACCTTAAATTGTAAAATTTTAAATCTAGAAGATACCAAAGTGTAATTAGCTGTAAATAATATATAAGAAATTATGATTTTTCCTTTTCTAGTATGGTTTATATTTTAGATAATAAATCATGATTGTTCGTTTTCTAGTATGGTTTATCCAAAAATTAATCTTGTGGGAATGACCTTTTCTTATTAGCTAACTTTAAGAAAATATATTTTGGGTAAAACTTAAAATATAATATATATATATATATATATTACCGAATCAAAAATATTTGAATCAAAATTAAATATAACATTTATTAAGAATAATTAATTATTAGCCAAAAGGAAATTATATACCCAAAGACAAATTCTATCCAAATCGAAGTCCTTTTTTCGGTGGGTATTCAATTAATATATATTTCAAGTATACAAGACTTTGAGAAATAAATAAAAAACTTCTTCCACAAGAAAACGTTTATTGACAATTAATTGTTTGTCAAAAACAAATTATATACCCGACGATAAATTCTATCCAAATCGAAGTCCTGTTTTTGGTGGGTATTCTAAATAGTCTGGAACAGTTCGAGCTTTATATTCTAAATAGGTTTGATTTTAGTTCGTTTATATTCGTAAAAAAAAAAATTAAACAATAAATTAAGCTCTAAAGCGATTTGAATAATAATTGAAGCTCGTAAAAATATCTTGAATTTTTAATTTATATTTTTAATTTAAATACATTGAATATTTATAATACACAAACAATATTTTTTATATTTTAGTTTTGTAAACATTTATAGTTAATAAATTAATTTTTTAGGTTTTTGTATTATAACAGCAAAGTCGATTTTTGAGCAAGGTATTTAAAAATTTCTGCACTTGAGTCTTGAGCCCTCGTAAAATTATGTAAGTTATAGAATAAAAAAGATTTAATTGCAATTTAATATTTGAACTTTTAAAATTGTACAATTTTGGCCATAAATTTTATATTTGATGAATTTAAACATTTAATTTTTTACATTTATACGATTTAGATTTTTCGATTTTATATATTGGTTCAATTGTATAGTTTCAAAACACTGACTATTAATGAGATACAACTAACAAATACATAATTTTTTTATTTTATTTTATAATTTAAAGCAAATCGATAAACACGCTACTACACGTGGTTGGATTATTTATCGCCTAAACCATTTCAGATGAGTAAGTAATTGACTCTATCAAGAACTAACCGACAAACTTTCAAAAAACGTTGCACAAATATTAAAATTTAAATTAACCTAATATAAAATTTAAAAACGAAATTGTAAAATTTAAAAATATTACAATATTAAATTGTAATTAATCCAACAATATAATATTAGATTTAACTTGGATCATTTACACTCTTATGTTTATATTTAATGCTATGGGTTACAATGTGGTATTTGTTTTTCAGAAATAAAAATAAAAATAAAAATAAAAATAAAAATAAAAAATTCAGTTCAGGCCTTGAGGCAAGTTTGGTTGATTAAACTATGAGTTGAATTTTATTTTTCTCACCAGCTTAAGTTGATGAGAGGTGGATATTCATTTTTTTTTTAAATATTTTCTCTAACACTTCCCTTTGTATGTAGGCTCGATTTCTTTTAGGTTCATTTGGGTCCTAACATGTGATTTTAATTTTTTTTAGATGAAGTTGTTGAGTTTGAAACCTAGGACCTTAAGACCTATAGGCTCTGATACCAAGTTGAATTTTCATTTATCCCATTCAACTTGGTATCAGAGCCAAAAAACCTAGTAGTCATAGGTTCGAAACTTAATAACTCAACCCAAAAAAATAAAATTATGTGTGAGGACCAAAAATGAACTTAGGTTATGCTGAAAATGCACATGTAAGAAACCAAACTGACATACATGTGAAGGAGAATATTAGAGATAAAATATAAAAAAGACGATGACTCACATTCTATCATCTTAAACTTTTAGGATCAATAGTGTAACGACTCGACCCTTAGTATCTCGATTTTGGCAGTGTTGACCAAACTCGATCGGAATAGTACCTGAGAGTTGACTTTTTATAAGATTAGAATTTAAGTTTGACTTGGATACCATAGTATAGAGCTTATCGATAAGAGTCTGTAGACAGGCGCCACGCGAAAAGCAGACTTACAGATAAAAAGTTATGAACTTTCAAAGTTACGAGACCATACCGGCTTTTCCCGAGCAAGTCCTGAGTCCGTCCCGAACTATAAACAACCCAAGACCTGTTGGTGGGTCATTTGGGATAATATCTTTCTCTCTCTTCCGTTTTCTCTCTCTCTCATCACCCAAGCAAACAGCCCCCTTTGAGCTTCAAATCGACCAACCTCCGGCCATTCTTTTGATACACGCGCCATCCACCCTTGTAGTACGTCACGAGAGCTTTCCGGCGACATCTTACGGCCGCAGATTGGACACCGGACGCGCCCTGTAGCTCCGGTGGAAGTCGTGACGACAAGATCGAAGTTTTCTGACCGATCTGCAATATTTCTGGCCATTTCAGCTTGAACCCAGACCCTTACCCCTTTTTTTTGGACATTCTCAGTTCATTTCCGGCCTCCCCTTCCGTTTAAGAGATATCTCAAAAACAAGTTTGGGCAGCGGCTTCCGGCGAGTTTTCCGGCGAATTCAGAGGTGATCTTTGGAAGGTGAGACCATGTTCTTGATCCTTGTCCTTTGGGTTTTCCAATGACACTTTGTTTGTAAATATTGGAGTTCGTTTGGTTGATTTTCTTGTCAGAGGTATTTTGGTAATTTCACTGGGTACCGAAAATCCGATTCTGAGTGCTGTAGTTTTTCAATTAAAGGTATTGGAAAGTTATTGGAAGCTTCAATTGAGTTCAATTTGGTCCCGGGGATTGAAAGCCTTAATTTCAAAGGTTTCAGGATTTACTGATAAATAACATGTTAAGTGAACGGTTGAGTTAGGACACTTTGTTGCACACAACTTTAATTTCAGTGTTTGAAAACCTAAGTTTTATCTTGTGATATTTATCTAGGATTCAAGTCAGCTCCAGGAGACGACCCAGCTGCGGATCGAGTTTGAGCTGTATGCTGTGAGTGGATTTTCTTTCTTAAACTGTTTTGAGTTGTGAGATTACTTATCTATACATATATTGACGATGCATACTTAACAAATATTTTCTTAAAGAAAAGCATGATTTCATATTATTATTTATTATGATCATTATCATATTAATTATATTACGAGATATCATTATGAGCATTATTGTTGTGTTTATTATGATTACTATCATCGAGAAAGAAATATATTTTTATCACGCATCTTTATGCATAAGGCTTATGAGAAATGAATATTATTTTTAGCATGCATATTATTATTATTGAGATACGTGTACTCCATACCGAGTTAAATATATGGTGATGTGATGATGGATGATGTATGATGGATATGGTTGATGATATTGCGCCCATGGCACCATAGATGATTATTCCCATCCCCTTTGATGCACGTGTATTCATTGTGTGGATGTGAGATTCCCGCATAGACCCTTCAGGACGCTGAAGGGTTACATGAGTTTCCCCTTTCTCCGTTCTGTGATACATTGGGACGCCAATGACCATCGTATGACAGTAGGCTTGCGGTATGATTGGGTATACGAGTACTGAAGAGTAAAATATTTTTATACATTCATCTTTGTGAGCATTTGATATATTATTCCATTATGTATGTATATGCATGGATACAGATTTAATAGATTAAAGTCACAAATTATGTTATACATATCTTATGAGTATACAGTGTATAAATTATATATTATACAATGCATATGCATACTTATCAAGTTATGCATTGAGGAAATGAAAGCAGAGTATTTCGAAACATTTTACAAACATGGGACTTTTCAAAAGAGTGAATGTGAGGTTTCAAAACAATTATGGTTTCAAATACTTTTTTTTTATCCACTCATTGAGCTTGTCTCATAGTTGTTTAAATCAATCCCCTTTAGGCTACTGCTGGTTCTGCTTACGCTGCGTCTTCGTCTCGAATCTACCAGTTGTCATTCCCTTCAGCTATTTTGCTGTACTTCTTATATCTTTGTATCAGACTACTGTATTTTGAAATTTATGTTTAACCTATGTTAGATGCTCTGATGGAACTTATTATCCTTTATGTGTTTTATAGCATATAATGTTTTTGGATCAGTTGATGTTAACTATTGTTCTCAGTGTTGTTGTTTCCTTGTTAGGGAGATTTCATTGTGCTAAGTCTGGGTTAGTACAATGGAGTCGCCCTAGGCGGAATTGTCCCGTGTGTCCTGGCCAGACCTCGAGTGCGGTCCTGTCAAACAGTGATACAAAATCTTGACTACCCCAATCTTTATCAATCTCGAGCAGGAACATTAGCTGCTCTTTTGGTGCTATTTTTTTTTCTCATTTTATTATTGCCTTCTCTGTTCAGCACACTAATGCATGCTTACCCTTCAGTCTTCTCGGTATGTATCTTCTCGGTATGTAATCCCCTATTGGAGTTTGCAATGGTGGACTTTGTTTGGTTACTGAGAAAATGCAAACGGGGAAATGCAGAGAAAATAAATCTAACCCAGAAAGCAATTTATAGTATTCAATATTATAAGAAAAATATTTTGTAAATTAGTAAAGTTATTTTGTAAAAAAAAAAAAAATTATCAAAGAAAACTGACTTAGTTGGTTAGGCATTCATAAATTAATTAAAATTTAATAAGTTATTATCAAATGAAGTTGACTCAATTTGTTAGCCACTCACACATTTACATTAAAAACTAAATCGTAGATTCAAAATAAAAAATTTGAAAATTTTTACAGTATTTCTTTCCTCATGGAATTAATATAAAAATAAAATATAATCAATGAGCCATAAATTTTTATTTGGTAAAAAGGAGTTACCTTGAAGAACATAACCAACTTTGGAGCTATCTGCATAATGAGGCAGAGCAAAGCCGTTGGGTTGCAGAACAAGCTTACCAGCACCAAGCTTTGCCTGAGCAAGAAATGGAAACTCTTTGCTTGACCATGCGTAGTATGATCCTCCTTCTCCCTCAAACAACGTTTGGTTGGCTGTCCTCGGATTTAGGTCGATCTCCATTATTACCTCGGCTGCAAATATCCAAAATACCAAAATGTGGAAAAAGAAGAAGGAAAAAATCAGATCCATTTGAATTGAAATGCTAAAGTAATTGAAGAAGAAAATGAAAAAAGAAAAGCAATAGAGTATATAAAAGGGTAATTATGCTCTAATATATACATATATGTGCGTGTATACATTCATTGCTACCTGATTTTTGCAGAAAAAGTCAGAATTGATAGGTGAGTTTATTTATGGGAAGAGTTTTGCCTGAGGAAGAGAAGAGAGTGAGTGTGTATTTATAGAAGGGAAAAAGTTAGGTGTTTGGTTGACGAGACACCGCTCTCGGTGGTGGTGGTAAGTTTGGAGTACTATACGATTGAATTATAAAGTTTTCTACTTTTGATAAAACACCATTTCTTTCCACGTGTTCTGTTTTGCCAAACTTTCACCATTGTAGGATAAATTGAATTATTTTTTCGTTTTTGGATTGCCACATAAATTAGTTTTTATTTTTCATTTTCAAAATCTATCTTTCAATAGTCTATTAAAAATCAAGCCCCGAAAAACCATGGATTCAATATACGTTCTATTTTAATTAGATTAAAAATTATTATCACTTTATCAAAAATTTAAAAAAAAATAAAAAAATAAAATAAAAATATATTCGTTGAAAACGTACATAGCCAAATAAATATGTTTTATAGCAAATTTATATATATATATATATAGTTTTGCTATAAAATTTAAATGTTAAGAGAGTTTATTGAAATTTTTTATTTTTTTGTTTTTTTTATTTTTTTATTTTTATCAAATACTTTTAAATGCTATAAATTTTAAAAAAGTCTACAAAAAAATATATAACTAAAATATCAAAACATACATTTTTATTTATAAGCTCTCCAACAAATATATTTTTATTTTTATTTTTTTTCTTAAATTTTTCTTTTATTTTTTTTTTTTTTGTCTTTGAATTTTATAATATTTATAACTGTTGGATTAAAATAAACTTTACACAAAAGTGGGATTTACTTAGTTTTTTATGTTTATTAATATTCAATATGCATTAATTATAATGTATCTATTTACAATTTAAAAATTTTAAGATCTAAAAAATTACATTTTAATTTTAAAACATTTAGAAAAAAATTCAGAGATCTAGTATGTTACCAATTGCAAATTCTCTTCTTCTACTATTTTATCATCGTAAGATATTCATATTGGCTTTTTATTTGACCAATTTTTTTTTTTTTTTCTTACAGACGGCCACACATCTTCAAATATTGATAGAGACGTTAACTTTATATTCATTTAAACTCTCAATTAAATCTACAAGCTACCAAAATCATGAGTTCTCAATGTGGATGATCTAGTTTTCCCTGCCAGACAAATATCACACCTCTGCAAAACTAACTCATTGACTTATTTCATCCAAGACAGAAAAACAAAAAAATCAATGATATATAATAACTAGTATATTCTTTTGTATATATCAATAGTAGTCTACATGCCGTATATTTTACGAATTAGTTAGTTTCACACCTTGGCAAATGAATTTAAAAATACAGGATTATATTAGTCCTACAGGACAGACTTTCTTTCTGGCAATGGTTTAGAATTCAAATATATAGGTCTCATCTCTCATATATAAAAGAAATTCATTAGTTCCTATATGGTTAAAAATAGAAGTGTGCATCGGTTAGAATCCAACATATTTTAAAAATAATCAATCCGATCAATTAGTGATCGGTTTTATTTTTTTCAATCCGATCTGATCTATATACATTAAATCCAATCGAATTAGTAATTAGATTGGATTGGTTTGGTTAATCGATTTGGTTTCAATTTTTATTTAATTTTTTAAAACTTTTTAAATTTAATTTTTGAGCTTTTTTTTATTTTGAATATTTGACATTTGAGCTATTTTTTGTACCAAAAATTTATTGTGCTTAAATTTTGTTTAAAAATTATGTTTTTTTTTTCAAAATCTAACACATAAAATGCCGACTAAGTAATCTATAAAAAAAATATTTTTTTAAAACCTAACATATAAATGATTAAAAAAATAACAAGACAAATAAACATATTAAACTAAAATAAAAAAAATTACTGCACTAATACAATAATCCAGTAATCCAACTCCAAATTTAAGCTAATATAACAAAGTCTACATACCAATAATATTAAACTAATTGACATATGTTTTGTAAAAAAAAAATAGTTAGTTCGGATTGGATCGGTTTAGTTGGTTTTTAACACCCCGAACCGAACCGATTTTTAGTTTTTGATTTTTCAAAACTGATCCAAACAGGTTGGATTGGATTTGATCAGTTGTTTTAATAGGTTAGTCAATTTTTTTGCATACTCCTAGTTACAAACATGTTGTCATTAATTATATCATAACTTTATAATTATATATCACCGGGAACTTAATATATATATATATTAATTCTTGGACTAATTAATGTGGAAATTACACTAACCTATTCTTCTACCATGTTATTATTTATGGATAACACAGGTTGTGATGGAGTAGTTGGAATGGTATTCCCCAATACTTCCAAGGAAGTAGGCATTAAAGCTTATAAAAGGAGGTGTAGTTCCCTACCTTAATTAGGATCACTCTCATGATGGTTCAACAAAGGAGATTCTGAACATGTAATTGTATTTCTAGGACAAACAACCAAACCACATATATGTTCCTGGAGATAAATATATTGCATTGACGATTGATACATAAATCTCTGAATACAGTTTTCTTTAAATCATTTACTGAATTTGAAAATTAAAAAAAAAATGTAAAATTAGTAAATCACACTTTCTTCTATAAAATTTGAAACGAACCCAAAAAAAAAAAATGTTATGTAAAATCACGAGAACTTACACTATTATGGTTTTAATGATAATTAAAACATGTTGCAGCATTTGACTTGGCAGATTAATTAGCCTCTGTTAAATGCTTAAATATTTATATTAAAAGAGAGAGTAGTACTTACGGGAATACCGTAGATTCTTTTCTACATTATAATATGGAGAATTTATAGATTTATTTAGTTTTTATAATTGAAGGTATTGAAGAATTAGAAGTGTTTAGCGATTCGAAACCGATTTATTTTGGAAATAATCAATTTAATTCAATTAGTAATTTGTTTTATTTTTTTCAATCTCATCTGATCCGATCTATACATTAAATTCAATCTAATCCAATATTTCAATTAGTAATTGGATTGGATTGGATCGGTTTGATTTTAATTTTTATTTAATTTTTTTGAATTTTTTGAAATTAAAATTTTGAATTTTTTACTTTGAATCTTTAACATTTTGATTATTTTGTGTGTCAAAAACTTGTTAGGCTTAAAATTTATTTAAAAAATTACGTTTTTTTTCAAAACCTAACACATAAATGATAAAAAAAAAAAGTTACGCTTATTTAAAAAATAATTGGGGAGAGAAATAATTAGAGAATAGAGATAATGCCCTATACTTATTTAAAAATAATGAATGATATATTTTTTTTAAATTAAAAGGTAATCGGTTTGGTTTGGATAGGTTGTATCGATTTTTGATCTTAAAAACCGAACCAAACCGATCCAATAACACTAAAATAACCGATCCGAACAAGTTAAATTGGATTGGATCGGTCAATTTCATCGGTTGATCGATTTTTTTGCATACCCTTAATTGAAGTATACATTATAATTGATTTATAGATTATAGATTTATAATAAACCAATTTATAATTATAATGTAAATAAAGCTATATTCAATTTAAAAATTGAAGGTAATGAAGTATTCAAATTGTAGTTTTTATAATTAATTTAAATACTTCAATACCTTCCATTTTTAAAAAAGTTACAATATATTTCAATAGAATTAAATACAACATATTCTGTCAAATTGAAATCAGTTGTATCGAACGCAACCTTTTAAAAGTCAGACTATTAGTTCTCTATGGTAAATATTAGTTAGCAAATCATAAATTTGAGAGATTCTATTAGTCTGGATTTTTAACTGTTAAATCATTGTTTATCATCAAATTAAAATATATTGGTTAGTTTTTTTTTTTTTTTTTTTTAATTTCAAAAAATTTGCTAATTAGGTAGAAGGAGTCACGTGTGCCGCATATGACTCAATTTTGATAGAATCTATTAAAACTAGCCAAATTGGACCAGATTGTATTGGAATGTTTAAATAATTCTAAAAATTCTAATATGAACAATTTGAATACTATAGAATACTAAAATGTATTTAACCTAAATTTTTTTTTTTTTTTTGGTGAAGCAAGGGCTGTGGGGGTCAAGATCAGGCGTCTTTGCAACTTCATGTGAGTCCGCTACCGGCGGCCCATATCGCTAGAACCTCTCACCTCCTCGTGTGGTAGGAGAGGAGAAGAACACATGAATCATATGGGGCTACCAAGATTCGAACCCGCAACTCCTACAAGCAGGTGTGATAGATGAGCTGGTTCCTACCACATGGACTACACCCTCATGTGTGAATTTACTTATAAATCTGATCATACTAGAGCTCACAAAAAACTATTTAGTACTATAATCATTAGAGGAGCTGACGATGCTCCAGGGTCTTTTCGATTGATTGTCGGAGAATTATGATGTTTGGCTTTGGAAGTGAATCAATTTTATTTTATTTTTAGAATACTTCCAAATTAATAGGAAGGGTGCTTAATCTGGATTTAATTTGAAATTTTCTTCTAATGATCAATCCATATGTTTTTTCTAGGAGAATTTTCAATATCACAAAAGCTTACCCGTTATTTTATTCTCTTAATATAATAATAAACCAAAATAAATGTATATAATAACATATTATCAACATGCTTACTAAAGATCTCATCCTTATAATTTTAAAAAGCCACACTTATTTTAGAATTTAAAAACCAATTATATTCCAACCTTCACTATATATATTGTTATGAGAACATATGGCGTAGAAATAAACAGCACATGTCCAACAAAACAAACAAAAAAGATTAAGAAAAAAAACTTAATTAAGTAGATAATTAATTAATTGCTTGAAGGCAGGATAATTGAGTTCTTTCTAATTTTGGAGATCAAAATGTTTTTCACGCAACACTGATATTAAGGGAAGCTTTGTAAGTTGTAAAATTAATTCAGGTGACAAAGCAGCCAACACTGAATCCTCACTAGCTAAATCTTTCCAAACAGGCTTTAAAAAAAAAAATTAACAGATTAATTATTTTATAGTTAATTATTACATGCTCTAAAACATGCATATGTATTTGTACTTTCTACTCATTTAAAATCATATATATTTTTAATCTTTCTCATATTTTTTTAAACAAAACAATTAAGATAATTTTATTCACTTCTTTAAAAGTTTGACTTAAATATAATTAATTTCAAAAATATTATCAATCTTTTTTTTATATTTTAAATAAATAAATTTATTTTCTCTGTTATTATTTCATTCACACCTATTCAAAATATATAATTTCATTACACTTTTCATAAAAGCTGATAGTTGTAGTTTTTAAAAGTTAAATAACTAAATTGTTAATGCAAAGTTGCAAACCATGTAGTATTCCAAATTAATAATTACAGAGCTAGGATTAGTTTATTAAAAGTATTAATGTTCATACTCTGCACTGGTTGGTTATGATAGAGCGAAGCACTCCATTCCTTCACCGCCAGCAAGCATAGCAATAGCCAAAAAAGCTCTGGTTATGATGATTAATAAGATAATTGATAATTATTATGAATTATTTTGTTTAATAATATATACTCCAATTTAAATTTTTAACCCATGGTATTTATATTTAATTTAAATTTAAAACAAAAAAACAAAAATGGTCACCAAAGGAGCTTTTATGTTTTATTTTTATATAACAAAAAACTAAATATAAAAAGTAAAAACTAAAAATGATTTCGTTACTAATATTTACCGATTTTGACTTCCTTCTCTAATAAGTTTATAATCTTTGATTAATTTATTTCATATGAAATAAATCTTCTCTCTCTTTGATATTGTATCCGTATATAAAGTATAGGTTTATTGTGTACAATCACATACTGGTATTTAGGATACCATTAAAGTAACTAGATGTTTGAGATCTTTTGTAATTGTACATATAAATCACTCAATAAAAGATGACACGTTATGTCATTAAACAACTGATATTCTATACAGTATCAATGCTAAAAGATTTACCAGTTCTAAATTTAAATTTCAACATTTCCATGCAAATATAAAATATATTTAAAAAATTAAAACAAAATTAAAAGAAACTGAATCAAAAATTTACATTTACAGTTCTTTTTTATCAGCATAATTTTTTTTTAAAAAAAATAGTAATTTAACAACTGATATTCCACAAATCCTCTTAAACATATTCATTTTATTCCAATTTTTTTAACTTTAAAATAAATATTGATATAACTAATTTATGATACATATAGGAATAATCAAGAGATATATTTTTTCGCATACCTTTGGAGCGAAACTTTTGGTTTCCATAGTCAAAATGTTGCTATAAAACATGTGCGTGCACGTATTTTATATGTAACTAGAAAACGAATTTAATTCTTTTACCAAAAGAAAACAAATTTAATTCAGCGTGCACGTATTTTAAAACCAAAACGTTTATAGTTATAATATTTCCAAAAAAAAGAAAAACGTTTATAGTAATAAATGTCGATCTCTCTTCGATTGTTTGTCATGTTTTGTTCGGAAGTCAACATTTTAAGAAACACGCATTTATTGTTTGATATGAATGCATACAGGTCCCTCCACTAAATCGTCCGTCTTATGCATCATCAAGCGATAAAAACTACTATTTATTTGGACACTTATTCAAATTTAAATCCTTCGCTTTCAATGTAAAAAAATATTTCCAACCTTCATAAATGGATTTTGTACAAACAAATAAGCATTCCCATTTTCGATAAACAAAAGAAAAAGTACTGCACACTATTTATCCGTGTTATGTAATACATGTGCATATATAATATTTAGATCGCATCGCGTCTAAATTTATGGAAGGAAAAAAATATTATTTATCTTCTTGAATCAATAGTAAAATATCAATATTATATGATATTTTAAGTAGTTATAATTAAAAAAAATTGTTTTATTAGAGTTTTAATCTTACAAAGTAAAATAAAGTTAAATATTTCAATTAAAATAGGCTACTAGTTGCGANACAAACTCAGAATGAATCCTTGCATAAACAATAATCAATAGCATGATATTTTTCCAATTCTAAACTAATAACATAATTTGTAGCCACTGATTGACCCAATTTATATCTAACCAAGTCAGCATGATCAGAACATGGTTTACACTTTTCGAGTCAAAAAGGAGATTATTTGATCATCCTCATCAAGTTGGAAGAACATCTTCATCAATTCCATTAGCTTTCCAGTTTGCAGATTTTTTAAGTCTCTGAAATCTTTCTTTTCTTTATGGTCAAGAAAAAGTGGTAATCAGCGAGGCTGTCCCATCCTCAAAGCAACATAAGCCAAAACTCTATATCCAACCAGCATGACAGCCAAAGCAGCCACATCCCACCACATATTGTCAAGGTCTAATACCTTAATAGCAGGAAACTCCATGACCTTGCAATGCAATCTAACTCCACATTCATAAGCCTCATTCGCGGAATATTGAACACCAACAAGAAGCTTGTAGCAGTAGTGACTAAACGATATGTACTTCAACCAAGCAATGAAATTTGGGATGTTCTGAATGTAGTATCCGCCAGCAAGTAAGAACACCAACATTGTCACGGAACTCAGAGTGGTAGCCTGTTTGACGTCCATTAGAATGGCACCGAGGGCGAGTCCTAGTCCTTGAGAGACTAACACATTGAAGAGCACAATTGAGAGAGTGAATAGGAATGTAAGCAGTGAAGGCTTAAGACCACCCATCCAGTATGCAACTGTCACAAAAACAGTTGGAAGCACAAGCTCCATTGGCAAATCACCAGCCATTCTAGCAAAGTAGTAGGACGAAAGACGGTACATGCCCGAGGAACGCTCTTTTATCAGCATTGGTCTTTCTTGAGGAAAAACAAATATGGCACTGAATAAGGGGTAGAAACCCCAGAAGATGGAGAAGAAAAAGAGAAGTCCAACCTGTTATAAGAAGCAAAAAGAACAACATTATATGGAATTTAATTCTTCATCAAAGTTTTCTTTTTTATAATGTGTGATTGAGATTTCAGAATAGTTGCTTGTAAATAAAATAGTACCTGATCTTGTATGTGGGAAATATCAGATTGCCACCATAGAAGACCAGAAAGAATTGAAACAGACAGGACTTGGAAAATCTTTAGACCAGAGTAAGATTCATGTTTCCTCTCTTTTAAACCTCTAGTCAGCAACACCTTAAATTGGTCCCACCAGCTAGTCATCCATTCCTTCTCATTACCTACAAAAAATATGTGCTAAAAATTTTCAGCATAGTACCACTTAGGACATAGTGACAATGCAACAAAATGCACTTAGAAAAAGGGAAGGCTTTTTTTTTTTTTTTTTAAATTTTATATTTTTTGGCTTTAATTACCTCTTGATGATGCTGTTCTTGTTGTAGAAAGATCAGGGTTTTTATAGTTTGCATTGATCTCTGCCTTCAAAGACGGATATAGGTTCTTTTTGTACGATGAAATTAAGGATTGCTTTATTGCATTTTGATCCTCATGGTGGTCTAACCTTCCATGAAACTCTAATTGATCTTCCTGTTTTATATCAGGTGCTATACCTTCATAACCCGAAACCAGTTAAGTTAATAAAAAAGAAAACAGATCAAAAAAGAAAAGAACTATAATCTCTTAAAAGCTTGCCTCTTTTTCAAAAGTTAAAGCAATTTAATTTTTGGCCATTTCTTTTTTCTTTTCTTTATGATAACCATGGATAATAAGTTAAACAAAAAAGTTGCAAGGAAGACTAACAAAGTTAAGTTAAATAATTTAAAAGATGCTTAGTCATATTGCAATTATTAAACAGACAACAAAATCACCAGCAAGATTAAAAAAAGAAGATGTTGAAATCTTTAAAAGAAAAAAACAGAATCACTTATCTAAACACAATTGACCAAATTATTTGTATTTTTTACCACTGTTCAGTTACCCAAAATTTCATCTATGAACTAGTCCATGCAGTACAGTCTTCCGATTGGAATAGCTGGTGGTTTTTTTTCCCCTATATCCAATAAACTTGGAATTTTGATCCAAAACCTCCATGAAAGCAAGTGGCCCATCCCATCAAAATTCAACTGGGGACAAACTGGCATAGAACTGAAATGCAGGGATGCATACAGTAATTTAGCTATTAATGTGAGGGTCCAATCAGTAATTAATGAAAATTTGGCCAATGTGCTGAAAGGGGGATATAAATGCAAAGAACATTAATAACTCCTTTTAGATTTTCATATCCAAAGTGGAAAAAAAGTTCAACTTTGGAGTTCCTATAGTGGCTCACAGCTCCAAAAAATCTGATTTTTCTCTGCAGAAATAGTTCTTTTTTTTTTTTTTTTTTTTTCTTTCAGACCCTATTTAAAAAACCAAGGTTGGCCAGTGACATTAATTTGCTCTTTTGTACACTACCATTATTTAGTTTGAAAATGAAATCCTACCACAATTGGATCATTAACTGCCAAAAGTTTTCTTCAAGTTGCAAAGGTAGCTTGTGTGTCTATTGTGAGGTTGACAGGTTTCAAATGTCTAAGTCTCTATATTGCAATGCAAACTTTTGGAAATTAAAATTTTTACGTTGTACCTTTCAAAGGTCACATACCAAAAGCATACCATAACTAAAAAACAACTTAATTCTATACGATCATGAAGATAAATAATAATTAAGCTAAAAGTGTATTTATTTATTGCATTAGCAATCTCGTTTTAATGAAGAGATAAAAGGGAGAGTTGGTTACGTTACCATTTGCAAGGTCAAGCAAAAAATCAGCAGGATTCATGAAACCGAACCCGGGATCATATCCGATGGATCGGAAATACTCCACGACCCGACCCGCATGCCCGCTATATATCGGGTATCCGTCGGACAAAACCACCACCTTATCGAACATCCTATACAGCCTGCTGGACGGCTGGTGGATGGTGGTGATGACCGTCCGGCCGCCGGCGCGAGCCAAAGCTCTCAGCGTGGCTACGATGCGCTGAGCCGTGGTGGAGTCGAGCCCGGAAGTGGGCTCGTCGAGCAGCAACAAACTCGGGTCGACGAGCATTTCTTGGCCAATACTGACCCGCTTGCGCTCGCCTCCCGAAACGCCGCGAAGGAGAGGACCTCCGACGAGGGTGTTCCGGCAGCGAGCTAGGCCGAGCTCGGCGGCGACCATCTCGGCCTGCTCGATCTTCTCGGCTCTGGTGAGGCTCTTGGGGAGCCTCAGCAAGGCAGTGAATTTCAAGGTCTCCAGCACCGTCAAGTGAGGGTACACCACGTCATCCTGCGATACGAACCCGGTTCGCCTCTTCATGCTGCTCGTCAATGCCTCTCCGTTGTAAGTTATCGCGCCGGAGATTTTTCCCGGCAACCTCCCTGCCAGCGCCGTCAGGAGAGTCGTCTTGCCGCCGCCGGACGGACCCAGCATTGCTACGAACTCACCTGGTCGAACGATTCCACTCACTCCGTTGAGTACCGCCCGAGTCGCTTTTGGTTCTCGCTTGTTGGCGTTCATATTGACGGAATACGTAACGTCTTCAAACTGCAACATTAATTCAACACCCATTGCATTATAATATACATACGAAATTCATAGCTCAACAAAATTATCAGCCACAAATTAAGCTTTTGTTATTGATAATAAATTATTAATGATAATCATATTGAAAAAAGAATCATCACTCCACCCAAACCATAGAAGATTGTACACATAATAATAATATGTAAACATGCTACATTTTCGAAGAAAAAAAAATTATAATATGTATATTTTTTTTATGATTTAATTTATGTAGCATAGTATATGCATATATATATATATATGTGTGTGTGTGTGTGTGTACCTTGAGTGTGACAGGGTGTAAAGATTTCCTGAAAAGAGAAAATTTAGGAGAGGCTGGTTGTGGGGGGTCAATTTTCTCATCTCCCAAACAGGGGAAGATATTATTAGTAGTGTTCGAAGAACAAGATGGATCTGCATGCACCGAACCATTCTCTGACCTGTGGATGTTTGATAGTAAAATGCTCGGTGGAGGAGTTGTGATGCTACTTTCTTGTTCAGGAGGCATCATTTTTAATTAGCTGAAGATGAAGATGTTGATCAGAAAAGAGAAAGAGAGAGTAATAGCAAAGAAAAAAAGAAGAAGAAGAGAAAGAGATAGAGAGGGAATGATGATCACATGCAAGAACAAGTCATGTGATATGATTTATAAAGTGATCGAACGAGAAACAAGACTCGGTGGGATTCATGACGCACACACAAAAAAAGAAAAAAAAAAGGCTAAATTAATTTTAAAACTTTATAATATAATTTAATTGAACCGTGTCTAAAGGTGATGTAATAATGCAGTAGACTCATTAGAAATTGTTGTTTTCCAACTTCCTTGTACGTGTCTTTTGGGGATTTGTTCAGTTTCTTTTTATACCAATCCCATCTTCTTAGTTCTTATAATAAAGAGAGCTGTCAGATACTGAGTGACTACTATTTATGTACTCTGCTCTTTCTCATCGGAGTCCCACTTTCTATGACTATACATTCTGTTTTCTTTGTCTACTCCATTGTCCATTATATATATATATATATACATAAATTAGAAATAAAAAAAACTATAAAGGCAGTTTGACAAAGATTTCTTAGATTTATTTTTTTAAAATTACCCACTATTCAATACCTTTTTTNATATTCTGATATAATTATCATCACTAAGCATTATTACTGTTTCTCGAATGGGTATTATGGAATTGATTATTTTCTTCGGAAAAGAACATCTATGGTTTCCAATTTGTGCTTCTAATCTATGTCCTTTTGTAATCGCCGGTTTTGATATAGTCGGTCTGAGTTTTCGAAGGAGTTGGAGAGGAAATGAAAAGACACCAATTGCCCATTTCTTAGTCTCACATGCTCTACGTGTGGTTATTCTGTTAACAATTTTGACAGAAAATGCAAAAAAACCAACTTTGCAAGCTTTCTCATAGTTTAAAGTGTAAAATACCAAAAATATATTCTATTTTAGTTTTGTATATCTCTCTAAATATTAAATCTTAATTTCAATTTTTAAAATTATACTGTATGGGTTGCTTTTCCTTTTTATTCCTTATATTTATCAACAAAAGATAAAGAAAATGGCAACCTTGATTAATTTCAATTTCTTTCCAACGGCGGATCCATAAATATCAACAAAGAGGCAATTTAAAACAATAATTTTTTGAATAGGACCTATTTTTGTAGACTCTATTACTAATAAAGTATATTTTAAATACATTAACTTGCATAGAAAAAAATATATTTCAATAAAAAATATAGATAATATAATACATAGGTCATCCTTATAGGTGTTTGGCAATATTAATACGTTTACCGAGGTGCATAAAAAAATGTAGGTCCCATTACACCTTACACTTTTTTTTTTTTTGGTACACTTGATAATATAGTTGGGTTATTGCTGCATTGTATTATTTAATTTTGTTTCTATCTTATTTTATTTACAAAAGCTGCTTTTTAAGCTGTATTTCTTTTTTTTTCTTTTTTTGATAAAATCTTAACAGCTGCACTTTTACTTTTTTCTGTAAAAGGTTACGCCTACCCTTTGCATTATACATGTTTAATTTTTTCTGATAACTTTTTTGTTTTATTATTATTATTATTATTATTATTATTATTATTATTATTATTTGTTTTGTAAAAATGTTATAATATTTTTAATTTTTTTATATTATATAATTTTACATAATGCAATTTTTTAATGGTTTAAATTCACTTTAATATATTAAAGAACATGTCATTAGTTAGTATTAAAATAATAATAATTTGATTTTTATTCTTTTAGTTTTTGGGTTAAGAAATAGTTATTTAGCTGTTAGGTTATGGTTGTTTTCTTCTAGTTTTTGCTTCTTTGATTCTTTTTCTTTTGATTTCCTTGAAGAAAATATATCTTGTGTTCTTTGGCTGTGGAAATTAATTCCATCTGGAAGCTTTTTGGTTTTTTTTTTTTTCCCTTTGAAAAATTGATGATGTTATTGTTTGGCCACCGTCCATTCCTCTTTTGCTCACTGTTCTACAAAGTTTTCTTTTCCTCCAAACAAATTTTTATTAAATTTTTATCTGTAAATTACATTTACAGGTGTACTAACTGTGACATGAAAAATGGAATCCATTTGGAAAGATACTCCACAACTTTGAATTTCTTTGATTACCCAACAAGACAAAATGGTTTCGCTATCTGGGTCCACGAGCAGTACAATTGGGAGTGTTAGTTTTAAGAGTTTCAGAAACATGGGCGATCCAAAAATGTTAGAAAGAAAGGATAAATTTAGAATAATAATTTTTTGAGTCTATATTCTAATATTACTAATAGGTAAAATATTAATTTGGATAGAGAAAAAAAATCAATAAAATAAAAAATAAAACAAAAAATTAAAATAAACAAGAAAACATAAAGTTTATTGTAAGTTTAAAAAACAAATAACTATATATATGAAGTTATTTATTGTAAGTGATTAAAACAGGATTTGCAATTTTCAACTGGTAAATCAGATGGAACGTACCATAGATCTTCAAACACCCTTGCTGATAAAATTGCAAAAGACTCTCTTATTATTTCCTTTCTTTTTTATTTTGATGCTTGTAATATGGAAGCCTTTCCTTCTTCTTTTTTAGACATTGCACTTTCTGATTGTCTGGGAAGGCTGTGTGTAATCCTTTAGCTTCAGAGGTCTTTTTGTGTTTAATGCAATGAATATTCACCAAAATAAATAAATATATATATATATATATATATATATGTATGAAGTGGATTATCAATAACTTAAAATTTAAATTAAATACACAAGAAAAAACTAATATATGTAATATCTATTATATTATAAACTTATAATATATTATCTTTTTGATAAATAATAATTTAAAAAGTTAAATATCAAAATTTGTAAGGTCAAACTATTAAATTTTAATATTACGTAGTTATTTTTTAAAAGGGCTAAATATAGTTTTTTATTTTATGAAAATTATTAATATATATAAGTGGAATTTTTCAAAAAAAATTGAGGGTCCATGCCCCCCCGGTGTGACATTGAGGAAGAAGGCAATGGTGAGAGAAAATGGAGATTGAATGATATAAATACCCATGTCTCATATGTTGAAAATAACATTTTATTTTTTATTTTCAAATGTTTAAATTGCATGTGCATGTCACGTGACTATTTTAAACGGCTAAAATAGAAAAAACAAACGTCATAGGACACCCGAACAATATATTTCAATGTAACAGAAGATCAACTGCCAATTTTATAGGTCGGAGAACATTTTGTTACCAACAGCAAACATTAAAGAGTATTGGCATAAATAAACAAAAATAATAATTTTAAAATTTATTTATTTCTTGAGGGGCAAACACAATTCTTTTACAAAAATTATTGAAAAATTAAATATAAAATAAAAAATATCAAAAAAAATTTGGGTGGCCGTGGCCCCTGCCTGCCCCCTGTCCTAAATCCGCTACTATTCCTACCTACAAAATATATAATTTCAAAATAAAAATAAAAATAATTACGAATTCAAAAATATTGTTTGAAGAAAAGATAGACTAGAACAACCCTATTAATTGATGAAAATTCAATAAGAAAGAAACAAATTGAAAGAGAGAATGGTTACAAAGAATCCACGAGAAAAGATCCTCGTTGTTATACGACGAAAAAGTGGTCACGAGGTTTTCTTAAAAGGTTTTGCGGACACCACTGTTCCACGTTAAAAAAGATATTCTTGACACTTTTCATGTCAACACATGAAACAAATTAACTGCACTGTGGGCATTTTTTCCACCTTAAAAAAGAAAATATTCCTGATATTTTTCATGCTGTCAACACATTGAAAAATAATAATAATTCAGTCGAATGTGCATATACACGTTTTTATTTATATATATGTGTGGAACTTACACAATAATTCTATTAATTTGTAAATAAGAAAGTGCATGTCAGTTTCACTATAATAATTTTTTCAATAAATATGAAACAATTGCATTTTATTTTGAAAAAGAATCCAGCAAAAATTAAAATTTTCATACGAAATCCATGTACATAAATCATAAATGGCTGTGTCTAGCGAATTTAGGCCCTGTTTGGTATAGTTTTTGGAAAGTTAAAAGCAGTTTTTAGAGTTTAAAAGCTGCTTCTGAAAGTATTTGGATAATTTTTTGAAAGTGCTTCTGGTTTTCAGAAGCCTTTTTTATCAAAGCCAATAAAAACTAGTTTCTTCCGGAAGCACTCTTGAAAAAATAAAAAATAAAATATAATAAAAAATAAAAGTTATTCAAAACAGACTCTTAGAACTCCCAAAAAATTTATATTCATATTTATGTGTGGGATTTACATCGTAGTCTTACTAGTTTATTTGTATAAAAGACATACATGTCAATTCTATTGAAGTATTTTCCTAATATATTTGAAACATCTGCATTTTTTTTTTGAAAAAAATTCCAGCAAATATCAAAATTTTCATACGCAACCATATCAAAATCCACACGCATAGATCATAAATGGTTGTATTTGGCGAACTTCGTACTTCCGAAATTTTTTTATTTATATTAATGTGTGGAACTTACATAGTAGTCCTACTAGTGTGTGAATAGAAAAAGCGTATATGTCAGTTCTACTGAAATATTTTCCTAACACATATGAAACAATTGCATCTTTTTTTAAAAAAAAATCAAGCAAATATTAAAATTTTCTTACACTACCATATAAAATCCACACGCATAAATCATAAATAGTTGTGTTTGGCAAGTTTAGTACCGAAAATTTTTTCGCCCTTTGACTTCACTCTTTCTCTCTCAAAATTATTAAATTCTACACCTTAACTAATGGATTTTTTCTCCACAATATTTACTAGACAAGGAGCTTGAATATCTCTTTGTTAATTTCATTTCGGATTTTGAATTTAGAAAATCTTTCAGGGTCTAGCTTTATTATTATTATTATTTTTGAAAATTAGTTTATTATATTTTTATTTTTATTTTTATTATTATTGAGTCTTAGCAACATTTTTCTCTACTCACTACCATAAGAAGTATAAATGCTTATTATCATCGTTTTCACTGTTTTTAGGGTTCTTTCCGATTCTAATACCAAACATATGTATTTACAAATTTGTTCAAATGTATAATATTATATATGTTTTAGTTTTAGTTTGATTTTTTATTAGTTTCTTAATTAATTTGTATATTTATCGACGAAAGTATAGTAAATTTGGGTTCACATTTGCTTCACATCCTCTATTGTTTAAGCTTATGAATCTAGTGTATGGTCATTAATTAATTAAAAATCAAGTAGCCCCCCACAAGAGAATAAGGGAGAAAAACGATTGAGGAAATACATGATACCCATACAGTCTCAAAGTACCCAAGCAAAACAATAATTTTCTACTGAATTGACAGTCCAACAAATATTAATTATTTAGTGGAAATAGTATAACAACTTATTTCACAAGAAATTGACTAATAAAAAACCTCAGCAACTCAATTTTCACATTTTCGATGTGTTTCTTATCAAATATGATGGTTATCTTCACTTTGATTATGTCGTTTGCAATCTTTCTACAAATTGTACTTATACACGCAATTTTTTGATTGTCTATTGCTAATTTACTACTAAAGTAGACCACGCATAACAAAGTTGAATTTGAATTTTCCTTGCCCAAATTTAACTGGCACTACTACAGAATATAGCTATTGACGACGGCCATACTTTTATATAGACGTCGGTTGAAAAAGAGAGCCGTCGTTAATAAAATAAGACGACGGTTAAAAAACATCAACGACGGTTTTAACTGTAACCATCGTCTAAAGTTACATCAAAGACGACGGTTACTTCAACAACCGTCGTTGATAAAAGACTAAAATACACGTGGCAGCAACGTTGTGGCCACGTGTATATTGAAGA